>WOUH02000028.1:7269433-7294850 GCA_009936405.2 Stevia rebaudiana | reverse complement strand
TCACTAATCGGTGAGGGGAGGATTAGCGATTAATCGGGGATTAATCGGAGGCTAGTCGGGATTTTTACAACCATGGATTTAACAATGATATGAACGTGCTGAATCAATCTCTTGTTTTTTAACCACTTCCTAGATGGTTAATTATGCACATGCATGCGGTTAAGTAAAGACATTGAGAGAGTATTCAGTGTCCTCTAAGCCTTATGGACCAGACAATTGTACGAGGCTAAGCAAGAGCTTGGAGATCGATTGCAGGTAATATGCAATATAATGTATGTGGGCATCATACTACCTAATATGATTAAGATGATGATGGATTGATGATTATGATGTTTCTAATTGGTCTGATAATGATGAGAAAGAACTTCCATTATATATCTTACAAAGATGGAGGCATAAAAGTATTTGAAAGTTACTAGAGATCTAAAAGTTCATGTGAGGTGAAGGTTATCTTGCACCTAGATCCTTTTTGTTGGAACATATTCGGTCCCTTAAGCACTAATTATATTTATGATATGTACTTATGTGAGTAATTTATGCTATTTTTTTATTATGTAACCTTTAGATATTATGTAAAGTTTTGAATTTCAAAATTCTACTTTTTTACATTTATATAATATATAAAACTATTTATTATAGTAGGTAAATAAAAATTATATAAATACATAGCATATTATAAAGATAGGAGTTCATCTTTTCATCTCTGGCATTCCTCAAACTATCACATCTCCTCAAACTATCACATCTCCATATATGTGGTGCATTAGATTTTTTTAACCTACTTTCTAACCATTTCTAGCTATATGTGGACCCTCCAAATGCAAGTTTCTTCACCCGTCACATCCCTATCATTTTTTAACAAATTAATTACTATACATAAAAACTGATATGCAAATATAATAATAATACAAAGCAATAGTAAATATATTATAGTAATATAATAATGGTAATATTTACACTTTAATATTAATACAAAGTAATAGTAAAAAAAATATTTTATTAATATAATATTGGATTATGATAATGGACCTTAACTATACATGTTCAAAATAGCCCTTAAAAAGATGACATCCAAAGAGTAACATTATTATCAAAAGCTCATGACACAAAACGACTACAATTGAATTTCATTATTATGTTTCAAATCAAATTCATTTTATAACATGACACCTACATACAAAAGAAAATGACTACATTTGAATTTCAAAGTGTTTGACCATGAATCTACATCACATATGTTTACATGATTCAGTTCATATTGGGGGATCAAAACATGTTACAAAACTACAACAAACGGTGTGGTTTGCCTTGAAAGTTGTTGGAAATGAAAACATATACTTTAAATTTGTTTCAACTTCATCTATGTATGTATGTATGTTTCGTGTACGTCCAATTCCAACATGAAGCATCATTTCATAATCTTTGATGCCTGTAAATTCACATTAATAAAAACATTAATAAAAAAAGTTACATGTTTTTAATTTAAAAAAATAAATTATGGGCTTACCAACTACTGAGGAATCTGAACAACAATGGAAGCAATTAAGTATAAACACGCGGAAATTGCTGCACCAGCTACAAAATTACTGAGAAGTTGACGGTCGTTTTTAGTTGGTATAAAAACCGATTTCAACGTGTTTGTTAGTTCAAATAGCCGACATGATATCTGCGTAAGGAGAGAATGAATATAAGAAACTAGATTTGTTATCTAATATAATAAAGGTCTTAAGTATAATTTTCTCACCAAAACATAAATCGCGGTTGTAAGCATGAAATTCAGCAAAGGATAATCTGGAATGAAAGACAGAAGCCACTTTGGTTGTCCATTGGGGATATCAGATCTGCAACATTCATGATTGTTAAAACACACATTGAATTCTTAATAAAAAGTATAAACTCAATTTGAATTTGTTATTTTAGAATATTATATTCACCTTAGCCAGATATGGAACTGGGAAATGTATGTTTCCAAAGTGATTTTACCAAGCCACCTATTAGCATATAATAATGTACAAATGGTCAAAATCAGATATGAATGTAAGTTCATAATTTAAAAAATAAAAAATGTGTTAGGTAACGAGAGCATACGCAAAGAGGGTTAATGAATAATTCCTAAGATGTTGAGTGAAATTCCGCAAGCAAATATACACACTGAGAGAAAAAAAATTAATTAACACACAACATGCGAGAAAATTATTTCACACACGTTAGAGAAATATTTTAAAAGAATTGAAGTATGAAATAAATTACACACGTTATAGGTATCCATGATGTGTAGGGATGATATTTGTTGTATGTAACCTTGTCCAACTTGTATATGTATTCATACCACATATATCCAGCCTGAAAATAAACAGTTGGGTTGTAAACACACAATTCGATTACAAATACTTAATACAATAATAGCACCTATGATCACAAAACTATATATTATAACAATAATAATGTAGATGATAAAAAATGCTTTGAAAATACACTTTGGGTGATTTTCATACCATTTAACCAACCGGACCCGTTTCAGTATTAACTAAATCTTTTTATTTGACTTGTTTGGGATAACAAGACATAATGAAATTGTAATTTTTAAATCTAAGGAAAATCGAAATAAAAGATTTATACGAACCATAACAGATACTGAAACAATGGCTGCTTTAACAGAACGTCTCCGCTTACTGTCTGACTCCTCAAGTTTTTCAAGCCATTTTTCAACCTGGGATTATTATAATTTATAAAATTATACGGTTTTAACAAAAACATTTAACTAGTAACCAGATCTTGAGAGATTTATTAAACTTTAAATAGCTTACATTAGGATGAAGATATGCATATATCATTCCAATAATCCATATATAACGATCAAGCCCCGATCTGAAATGCCATTCGTGCAATCGAGGGAGATCTGGTTTCGCTGGATCTGTATACCCTGTTAAAAAAAAAAAAAAAAAATTTCACTTTGTTGCTTCTAAATATAATAATGTACTTAGTAATGAAATAAATTATAAACTAACCTAATAAGAAGGTCAATGGGCTCCAAATGAATTCAAAGATTCCAGGAATCTCCCAAACTAAGATAACCACAAGAAAGCATACAAAGATCTTCGTAATCATCACTGATTTTATCTCATTATACTTGCTGCCAATAGCAAGTGCTCCATACACCATAAGAGTGAAAAGTGTGTGCATTGGGCAGATGTAGTATAACATATAATCATTATTAAGAACAATACAGCAAAATGCCACAAAAAAATTAAGCCTCCACATCATCTGCAATTAAATAAATGATGTGTATCAGTTGATCATGCATGCATCATTATCACTCAAGCTAATGTAACTTTTAAGTAGTAAGTAGATGTAACCAAAGAGAATTAGAAAAAACCTGAATTTTTATTTTTATTTTTTTCAGCATTGATAATATCATATTAAGGGCTAAATTACTACCAACTAACCTGAGCAAAGCGTGCAACACTGAAATCCTTGCGGATGTAATAATATGAAAAGTTTCCAAAACCAGTCATCCAGACATATGCAGCAATAAACACGCGAATAGCGTTATATATCTCGGTAGCAGCAAAGTAATGATACATTAAAAAGAGAACCTGTCAAAATTACAGAATAAAAAAAGTTTTAAAACATTTGTTATTAGTAGAAGATTGGCATGTTGTCAGACGGTGTAGGTATTAAGCAATTTATAAAATTGAAAATTTTAAATTAATTTTGATATTAACAAATGTGAGTTTATAGTAACAGTATAGAGAATTTCTTGCCTGCATCCATCCTTTCCATTCTTCTGTTTGGTGTCTATTGAGGTAAAGTATTGATTTTCCAGAAAATGCTGACTTGTCACTATGTTTCTTTAGAGAAGTCATTGCTGAAACTATTATAAGAAGCGCGTACAAGAACAGGAAAAGATCACGATTGTAGCTCTGCATGAGAAAAAGTGTATCAACTAAAATGCAAAGATAATATTAATTTTATTATTTGAACATGAGATTGAACCTTGGTAGATTCAACAATCAAACTGGTACGATCACATATGTAGAAATAGAACAAAATTCCACCAAATTCAGACCTGAATAAGGTTGTGATTATTAGTTATTACTGCATCAGCTTATAAATAAAAAGGGGGTTTAAATGTATAATATCAATCTAGCACCAGTAAAAGTATAATGGCTTACATTGCTCTCAAGGTTGCTCGATTTTCAAGCAAAAAAGAATCTTCCATCGTCACAAATCTACAAATAAAAAGATGCAGGCTGTTATAATAATAGAAAACAATACAAATAAAATAGGAAAATAAAATCCAGCAAATTCAACTGACTAACCTAATTAAGTTAGCTTTAATGGAAGCAACAGGTTGTTTTGATGATGCTGATTTTGCGAGTCCTCCTTCCAGCAAAACAGTTTGTTCATCTTCCTCCTTTGTTTTGGTTTCCAATTCAACCAAATTGTTGTCTGAGTGACTACTCTCAAAATAAAATATAAAAAGTAAAAAAAAATAGAAACATGTAAATGGGGGCTTTTGAATCTAACATAATTTTACCTCCTACCATTCTTCGAAAAAGCATAATAAAAAATATATACATTCTAGCAATGAGTAACACACTGTCAATGTTCTCACATAAGTTACCATTTATTTTAATTAAATGGAAACAGGGTTAAACAAACAATAAGCAAATAGCAGCAGGACATCAGTGTAACTTTCTTCTGCTCATGTTGTCGAAGTCAAACAGTGATATTTTAATTACTTTAAAGTAAAATATAAGATCAGATATAGTGAAAATTGTGTATGCTGTATGGTGTAAACACCGGTAACATGACCATGTACCACAAGGGTCATATACTAAAAGTAATTATGAAAAAATATCAAACTGTTGTCAATGATTAGCTAAAGCACTCTCTGTGTAACATTCTAATTTCAAGTTTTCAACTCTTTAAAATGGTCCTAAACACATAGGCTTCAATTCATTCGCAATGCGATTAAACAAGCTTAAAGCAGAGATCCAAAGACCACTTACACTTTGGATGCCCATGAAGATCTTTTGTATTCCAACCACTCAGAATATATCCAAGCAACAAAAATAGGGATGACTGCAAGCAAAAAGGACACCTGCAAGATAGTATTGAACTATTGATATTAATAATAAATTAAAGACCTTGTTATTAATCAAGTGGAAGTCTCAGAAATGGTCTGACTTCACATCATTGAAGAGAAAAATCAATAACACAAGTACACAACACTATATAACAAGAACTAGAAATGAAAAAATATGAAATATGTTACTAGATTGATATAACAAGTTGAAAACAAAATAGAATCTACTGCATATATCAGTTGAATTATATACCAAATGACACCAGCTGTTTAAACTTAATATCTTTCTCTGTTTTCTATTTCACTTTTCATTTATTTCCTTTCTTGCTTCATCCAACAGATATTGATATGATATTGAAGAGAAACTCATTCATTTATGTATCTTATCAACTAAACAGTTTACACAACTCAAATTGAGGTTTGACATGTGATCCATGCAAGCCATTAACAATGGCACATAGTATGGGTAATAAATATATCAAGAGAAGTAATAGATTTACCTTTTATCAAAATGATTTCATAGATACAGACTGAAGATTAAGCTAATAATTACAACAGAACAAATAACCTTAAAGCTGAAAATGAAATTTCAATATAAGATATTACACCAACTACTTTCAATGAGCAATTATGCAATAATAAAAACCTTACAAGGAGAAATCCAAGATAAGTTCATCCTCTAAGAGGATCTGAAATTCAAGGACTTAATACTTAACTCATCTCAAGTACAGAAAAGTAGGTGTATTGGTGTAATGGTGTAATTCTACATCAATTTCAATACACTAAATGAACTTATTAAAGTCCACACAGTAATCTTCAGTTCAATAACAGAAAACTAGATCCTATAAACTAACAACTACACACCGACAGATGCCAAATCCGACTGATCAACAGAAGATTTATACCACTAGTAGGATTAGTTTTCATGTTTACCTGTCCAGGTGTTAAAGGTCCAGAAACAACCATTTTCGTAGCAGAAAACCAGATTCAGATTGAGAAATCGGCAATGGCGGAAACACAGAGCAGTAAGAAACTGGAATTCAAATCAAATCACGATGCATAACCAAACTGTTGCATCGATGATCAGATCGACCGATACAGACTAGTATGAATCCGTGTAACTGTATAAATGGGAATGGTATAAGAGAGAGAGAAGATAATGAAACCCTAACTGCTAGTAGAAACGAAGGAAGGAGAGATCTGAAGCAACAATAATTTAGTAATGGATTTGTTGAGATTGGTGTTGTTTGCTTGAAGAAATGAACACAACAACAACACCGGCGGAGGAGGTGTCTCCGTCGATGTACGGAATCCGAGTCAAATACTGCAATTCTTTTACCCGCTGATCACGGTTACGTACTTAATTACTTACAGATCTCCGCTTTTATTGTGAGAGTTCAATTATTTTGATTTTGTTACATTATTGTCACACGTTAATTCCTATTTCATTAATCATATCTATTTATTTTATTAAATCGCATACTCACTTTTTCTCCTCGAGAATGTGAGGGTAAAAGTGATTATAAAAATACTGTCACATATGCAATCTAACTTATCATCATAAAGTGTATAATGGACCTGATGGTGTTAGTATGAATCTGAGATTTATTTTAGGAAAAAATGTGTAGCGGAAAAAACTTAAAAAAACTTTAATTATTTCACACCAGTTATAATGGTAAAAAATGACTATAACGTTCTCTATCACACTCAGAGGAGCGGTGTTCATAACATGATTGGGGCTCCATCTCAGTCAATAACATAATATTGCATATAGTTTTATTATATCATCATAAATTAAATTTTATTGATTTTGTTACATGTCTTGAAGAAATCATATAATCGTGTCAGGGTTCAGAAAATCAAGAAAAGTAAATATTCTTTTAGTAGTTAACTTTTAATAAAAAGCCGAAAGGCAATATAAATACATTTGTTAAGATAGCGGTCAAACAATAAACAAGGTTATTAGTTAGGTGATTATAATGAGTTGTTTTTGTGTTCGTTAAAGTTTTAGGTGTCTCGTTGTTTTCATATATAATAGTGTCTATTATAATTCTTCACCAAAAGCATTAAAATAAACCTTGTTATGATATATCATGATAATTTTAATAGCAAGACTTATTCCTAGATTTCAAGAATCAGCAATGTCACAAAATAAAGCTTGTATTACACATCAACCAAATTAGTAACTAATAACAATTCCAAAATATATAATGAATTTAAATCTTCGGAAAATATGTCAAACTGCTAAAAGTAAAAAGATAAAAGTTATACCGTTAGATATTTTTTCAAATTATATAGTTTACAACTAATAGCAAGCAGCATTAGAATTTAATAATCACTTCAAGTCAGCATACAATAGAACCCATTTCATTTTCAACAAAAACTAAAACTACCTAATACCGTTACACCCAAATCACATCAAAAGCACTGGTTAGTTAAACATGAATCAACATATAACCATCATTAAAGCTTCATAAGTTAGTATTTCTCCAATCCCATACGACATCGTATGGCGCAACAGCTGAATCTCCGCCAACCGGAAGCTCAAAACCGCGCTTGAAAACCGCGATCTGGGATGCAAAACCAGGTTCAACCCCTTCAGCCCCACCAACCCCACTGAACTCAACACTGTAATTATGTTTTCCAGCAAGATCAGATGCCCAAACTTGAAATTGCTCGCGGGTCCACTCGAATTTGTGGTCAAAGTTGCGGAATTTACACGGTTTATTTGAATTTTGTTCTTCATCTTCATCTTGAGTTTGATTAGTTGATTTCTGAAGTATTACATTGTACTCATAGTTTGGTGTTGACACAATTAATATTTTTGGACAAAAAGAACTCAAAACCACATTGCCAAATATGGTTGCTTGATCTTCATACATGTGTTCAATCACCTATCATAAAGTTTAATAAATAAATAATAACAAACAAAAAAAAAAGTTAATTTAATAACAAACAAGCGACGCAACTTAATTCACATATAAAAAAAAAAGAAAAATGTCACAGAATAGTAACCAACTGTCAAAAGTGTTCCAATTAGGTCACAATGCATCTTTTGCCCAAATTAGGTCACTAAATCTTCAAATCGGGTCATCATCAAATTTTGTTTGTTTCAAGAAAGTAATAAAAGATAAGATATGAGAGTTGAAATTTTTAATTATGTAATTATATTAAAAAACTAAAAAAAATGGTTAATTCATTTAAAAATAGAAAAAAGAAACTAAAATTCACGTCAACGCTCCCATATTAGCATAAAAAAAACAAAAAAAAATATTTTCTAACTGAAACAAAAAGAATCATGCAAAAAAAATCATGTTAAAACCCATAATTAAATAAAACATGAAAGTTGAGTGACCTAATTGGAACACTTTTTAAACTTGAGTGACCTAATTGAAACACTTTTGAAACTTGGTTAATGTTGAAAATTAAACTACCTCTAAACAGGTTCCAATATCGCAATCGTACAATCGGGAATCAAAGGTTGTGATCGAACCATCTAAAAGAAGAGCAGATTTGAGACCACTATTTTGCACTGGATTGTTTAACTTGGAATGAAGAGTCTGTATGATATATCCAACATAAGAGATTATTACAAATTTGAATAACAGTATTTGACCGGTTCAACCCAAACCCGGTTAAACGACCCGTTTATAATTAAACGGGTCATGTCATGATATATCTCACCTTTGCTGCACGAGCTAGAGCTTTTACTGATATGTCAACACCGATAATTTTTTCAAGTGAAGTTGGATAATCCAATAAAGAGTCCAATAAGCTTCCGGAACCACAACCGAAGTCGACCTGCGACAAAAAAAAAGGGAAAAAAAAAAACTCAAATTGTTTGTTAATTTCAGAGAATTGATTACATAAGTTTCAAGATTTATGAAATACCAAGAAAGTTGCAACAGATGCTCTAATGTGTTCGACTGCATAATTAACGCGTTGTTTTGATAAAGAAGGACTAAACAAAGCTTTCTCCATTCTATCTTCTAAGGGTTCGGTAACCCGCAGCAAAGTTATGGAATATTCCAAACTGCATCCACCTATTTTACATAAAATGTAAAAAAAATGTATAAAAATGTAAAATTAAAAAAATTTAAAAAAAAAAAAAACTAAAATGTAAACAAGTAAAAAAAATCAGCAATAATGAAAAGTTGTGCAGCTTTATTACTTTAGTAAGAATGGGTTTATTTGGATTATATTTAATTTCAAACATATTAAACACACCTATTTATCACCTATAAAGCATGTAAAATTGTAAATTAATAACCTTTGTAAAGATTATAGATGATTCACGTATTAGATCTTGTATAAATGCTATACCATTAAGATAATGTCTTATTTGTACGGTTGAACCATTTTAGAAAAATGAAAACATCGATAACACTTTTAGGCGATTTTCAACCCATTTGACCCGATATAGATCAAATCTAACCCATTTTCAAGTAAATGAGTCAAAAACCAACTCTATAATAAACCAATAATCAACCATTCAACCTCACCTGATGAGAGTAAAGACAGAACGCGTGTCGGATCACCATTGGCTGCAAAAATCAACTCGTGCATATGCAACTCCACTTTAAAACGGGCCAATTGACCCACACCCATTTGGGCAACAGCGGATTCAAATTCGGGAATAACCGCCTCACTACCCAACTCAAATTCAAATTCATCATTTTTCTCAATTACTTCTTTTTCATTTTCTTTAATTAAGAACACACAGTAGCTTACACACACTAAACAACCGTTTGATGCAAAAACTTCAGAGTCAGAACCTTCTATATCATAAGAACATACGGTATCCATACTATTTGATTGATTTATGTCACTAATTGGTGACAAGTTATTATGCACCAACGAGAAAAGATTCAATTCATTAGAGATATGTTCAGGATAGAAGTTAAAATCAACACCATTTTCATACGAAGTTAAATCCTGTTGATTAACATTTAAGTTCTTTAAGTAATTCTTCAACCATAAAAGAATTGTTAAAGAAGCAATCTGGATAGCATCACTTTGTTTCTTGAATGACTCTTGAGGGTAATGATGTAATATTAAATTCTGACTCTTTGAGAATATTTTCACTTCACATCTAGAAGTTTCTTCAGGGGCATTTTTGGTAACGATTAAAGAGAAAACGGGTTCTGGTAATCGATGCTGGCGACAGAATGTGCAGAGAATATCCCTTGGAAATAAACCTCTCCAATTACTGCGGGTCCCGAATTTTGGAGGCATTTCGGCTGCAAGTACCGCTTCACGTGATAATTTATATGTACCAGTGGGTACCTTATTCATAAGTAACCTAAAGTTTTATAAAAAAAATTAGTGTCACATATATGATAATAGAAATTAGAGTTAATCACGTAGATGGTGTCTAACTGTCTATGGTTTGGGTAAAATAACAGGTTTAATTACTAAGCAAAAAAAATGTTAAAGTTTGGGTTTTGTGCTTTCAATTTTGTAAAGAGTTTGGGTATTAAGGCTAACTTCCGTTAACTTTTCCGTCAAACTAGGGTAAATGACCAAAATACCCTTTGAGTTTTTTAGATAAACCTTAAAACCCAAACCTGTTAATTTTCCCAAACCACAAGGAAGATCTGTGTAACTAAATCTAATAATTATACCATTAGAATAACATGGTTTAATAGGTTTTATCATTTATGCACTAAAGATCCAGTGTGGGTGACTTTTAACCCATTTACTTTCCAACTATTTTTCTAGATTCGACCCGTTTACCCGTCAGAGATAAGCGTAGGCTGAATCAACCCATTCATACACAAATGGTCAAAATTAAAACCTCTAAAGAAAGTAGTTTATAAATTATAAGTTTATAACCAAAATAATGAGTAAGAACCTATAATATGTGCGGGGAGATACGTCTTCAATGAAAAGATCAAAAGATTTCCACAAGTATCCAATAGTAGCCAAAATCGCATCCCCGTATATATCTTGACCGGATAAATAACTTGCCCTTGAATTTAAATATAATCCATCTTTTAAATATTCTTGTTTATCAGACTGGTTTGAATTCGGAGCACGAAAATACAACCTTGTTTCTGAAGAAGATTTACCAATGCACCTAAATATATAAAGGCAAATAATAGAAACAATAAAAATAATTTTAAAAAAATAACGAAATATATTATTATTATACTCACATTGTAAGATATATAAAATTAACATACTATTTAAAAAAGGGATATAAATATATAATATTATTATAATTATTTGAATTACCTGGAGAGCATGACCATAGAAGCATCTGCAACTCCAAGTTCAGTAGCAATGGAATCCATATAATATTTATTTGCAGAAACATCTAAAGTCAAAGACTCAACCGCCTTTTCAATCAAATACGGTACCCGAATAGCTTTAACATAAGTTTCTTGCTCATTACAAATTTCTATAGAATTTAAGACTTCAATAGGGTATGAATTTGTTCTTTTTAATGATATAAACTCTTTAGATACGAGTAAAGGTTCAGATAATCTTGTAGCAGCATCCATAACTATTGATATTAATTCCAATGGTTTTGACTCAATTTCAGGTTTTATGCTTTTACACAGATTAGAAAGCTTTGAATCAAAAATAGGCATTATAGAAATGGGGACGAAGCCATTGAGGGGGCCCGCTCTTTGCAAAGCTGCTCGGATGTGACCACTCAGAGGATGACATGTGGCATAGAACTGTTGACAAGATCCAGAAACAAAAAAAAAACACATATATATAATATTAAGAAGTATGAACGCATAGAAAACGTAGAATGATGTTACATTACAGTATCTGTATCACATAAAATGATAAAAATAATATAATAATAATAATAATAATAATAATAATAATAATAATAATAATAATAACAATAATAATAACCTCATTTGAGAATAAGTAGGAGAGTCGGGAAACCAATTGATCTGATGCATCTTCAACAGGAGGATCAGTTAACTGAAAAAGAAGAAATACCATGATTTCAAAACATAATCTAGTTTGATATTGACTCGAATCAAATAAAAAAACTTATGTTGTTTAAATTTTCAGTTTTGACTTCATGATTAACATAAAGAATGTCCTTTGACACTCTTATAAGATAGCCTTTTGAGCTTATGTAAAAACATTTAACAACTTGATTCAGTCAAAAAAGCACAATAAACTCAATAAAAGAAAAGATATATATTCACATCAATACCATCTGCACAATTTAAATAATTGTCAATGGTAAAGTAAGGTGTCTCGTTTCAAAACTGGTTCAGAAAATAGATCGCATTTTGTAGCTAAAATTACTTATTTAAATGATGAACCAAATAAACACATAACAAAAAACACTTATATACTTTCACTTGAGATCATATAACATTATAACATAAACATCGTTGCATTAACATGTAAACTAAAAATATAATTTTATAAAAAAACGCATTGATCATAAAAAGTAATAGAGTATCAACCTTTTCAAGGGCTTTTTCTGCAGCAGATTGCATTGCATCTTTCTTTCTTTTGAAAATATCTGATTCAACACTAAATTCAGGAAGTTGCAAGATGCAACGGTATAAACAAGGACCTTTTTGTGAAATAATCAATCCAGGACAACCATTTGATGATGAATCTTGAACTTCTTCTACATTATATTGCGCTTTTTCACCAAATCTTTTATGTATAATAGCCTTCGGATTAACAATTTCCTTCTTTGATGAGCCTTCTCCTATCATTGTATACTTTGCAGATATAAATTAACTCTTCCTGTTGTTTTCTGATAAGATTGATTAGCAGTTGCATGTATCAAACACAATAATATTTAAGTTACTTACAACTGATCATTTTTGCAACAAAAATTGTTATAAACTTGTAAATAATAATTAATAAGAGAGTGAAATCTAAAAATCTAAAATGAAAGCCAACTCAACTGAAAGCATAAAGTTACTTACAACTGATCACAGTAAGCATATGTAACCCTAAGTGCCCTAAAATTTTGGGGACCTAAAGCAAGGCTAAACAAGGCGGAAAACACAGATGAATCATAAACAATCATAAGTGAAATGAATAAATCTACGTCTATAGATCGATCGTATTCAATATTACTGTAGAAAGTAACGCAATTATCAAACAAGAGTTATAGCAACACGCGGTTGAGATGACAACAAATGCAGGAATTCTGTAAATGCACAGTAAGAATTAACCGTAAACGGATTAGAGAGTTATAACATTCAATCATCAGTGGATATAAAGTGAAAAATCACACTAATTTATCACTATGCGATCGAAAATCAACTTGAAAGAACTGAAAATCAACTTTACCTTCACGGTTGCAATGCAAAGAAGTGGCGATAACAATGGAAACCGATTAAGGTTTTGTGTATAGAAAATCTTGAATGATTCGGTAAGGATAACATAAATTACGAAAATTCGATGCTGTTGCGGAGTGGGGTTTGGTTCGAATTTCGGAATGAAACTTTTTCTTGGGGTTTTAGACAGACAGTACATGGAAAAAGCGTAACGTTTTCTTGGGGTTTTAGACAGACGATACACGGAAAAAGCGTAGTACACGTTCCTTTTTTTTTTGTGATTTGTATTTAGCCCTTAATATATACCAAGAAGTTTAATGGAACCGGAACCAACTCAAGACCATTTATGCCTTAAAAACATGAAACCGAGGACCGGTTATCTATAGGTGCGTTGGTTTCAGTTTTCATGGGTCGGTTCTCGTTATTTTTTTTTATCTTCACATCCCTATCCTTTTTTTTGTATCAGTCACTATAAACTTTATCGAATTTCTTTTTATAATGGGATTTTTTTAGAGCTTTTAATGGGTTTGGGTTAGAATTGAAGGTTGTTGAAATATAGGAGCTCCGTTAATGGGATCTACGGAGCTTGTATATGTGTCATTTTTCTGGTCAAATGCTCACTTGATGTTCAAGAGGGATACTAAGCTCCGTAAATGGGATACGAAGCTTAGGTGTATCCAATCTAGTACACTGGTACATGCCACATTTACGGAGCTCCTATTTTTCAAATAACATTCAAGTTTTACCCAAAACCCATTAAAGCCTTTAAAAATCCAATTTAAAAAACAATCAAACCTTATCTTAGATCCATCTAAATAGTTTTGGTGGTTTACTGATATCATGTTTTGTTGGGTGTAGTTGCATTTACTTAAATCATATACAAATGAGCAAAGCCCCGTCTATTTAAGGGGACAAAGCCCCTTAGACCAACATAGTTTACGGGAGCATCACCATCAACTATGCATCAATGACACACTAGGCGATTGTGTACCACTCATGACTAGCAACTCCGCATTAAAGAGAACTCTTTAGAACTTAGAAGTGACGATGGGTTTCGTAGAGACAAGTAGACAACATACACAGTGGCAGATTTACTTGGGGTTAAGAGGTATCCCCGGATACCCCTCAACTGGCCAGCGTAATGTTAAAAAAAAAGTTGCGCTTTATATATATCCGGATACCCCTAAACGAAATTTCGGATTCCCCTCAAATGTTTTTAGAAATCCAAATAGTCAAAAGAATGCCAAAATGTTTCGGAGTTGCATTCGTGTCCGCAGATCGTACGAGCGACGCATTGGTTTTATCATTGTCAACTCTTGCATGAGCTATAAAGGCATATGTTTTACCGTATCCTTTGTATAAGAAATTTTGTTAAGAGTTTTCCTACAAAAGCTTAAAAGTTATTGCTTTGGACCGTTAAACCTGTTTGTATTCACTTGGTATTGTCTTATACGTGCTTTGTGTGATTTCAAATACATTTTTTAAACAAATGTGATTTCGAATACATGATAATGCTTCCAATACAAACACAAGAACAAAGTATTAGAGTAGATGGTGGTGACATCTTGTCGTATGTATAGTAGGACAAGTATCTGTGTAACAATGCTTTGTATATATCCACCAGTACACCCCAACTTTGTGTAACTTTTAATATTAAAAACACATATATTTTGTTAAGTTGTAATCCAATCTAGAGCACCTATATTTTCTAAAACATTTTTATGTTATATAAAATAGAACACCTTGTACATGTCTAGACCGTACACGAGATGACCATTATATAGATGATGCAAAACAAACAATACATCATTTCATGATCTAAAAGGCTAAATAAAAAAAATAAAGATACATGTGTTATAAGTACTCATGTTTCAATATAGACAGTTCTTGAAAAAACCTACTTATATAATAGTGTTATACTAGGAGTCTAGGAGAATGGATTTTAAAGTTATTGTTTTGGCAACCAAACACGCTTGCGGTATTCTCCTAACGCCCATAATGGAAAAGTGTTCCTGTATTCTGGATAATGAAGCATGCAATTTTTCATGTAAACTCCGGTTATTTCCTGCAAATTTAACGCCTTTTAGTCGAATTTATAAATACATAAAACCACTATTAATAGTTATATTGTATAAAAATATACCTGTTGAGGAAAATCTCCATTATCCATTTGTCCATTGATGAGCAATTTTGCTGCCTTGTGTAATGGTGTTGGATCCCTTTCAGCCTTTTCAACAAAACAAGATTTTGTAAAAAAATTAGTTTCGTAATTTCTTATGTTTAACCCTTTATTCAATTTAAATCATACAAAAATTAAAAACCTGTCCACCAAACAGAAGACCGAGCATGGCCCATGAAGTTTGCACCAAATTTGTTCGATTTCCCTCCAAAGGTATGAATTTCTGATCATTTAGCCCAACAAGATCATAACAACAAATTAAACTTTATATGGGTTGGTTACTAGATGCTTAAATTTGTTATGATTTTAAAAAACATAACTAGAAGCGGAATTTGTTTATACAAATAATAATAATAGTAACAACGGGTCGGGTTACTTACCTCTTTGGGGCATGATTCAAAACTCTCTCCCCAACCACCTTCTGAATTTTGTGTTGAAAGTAAAAAGTTGACAGCTTTTCGAACCGTATCATTGTTTTCATATGTTTTTCCACAAGATACTAAACCTTGTAACACAAAAAATGTGCCATATAGAAAACAAACACCCCAATAACCATACCACGAGCCATCATTTTGTTGTTCGTTTTCCAAAAACCGTATGCCTTTTTCGATCGCAATTTCTATTTCTTTCTCGCGATGTCCCGGATGCAAATTTTTAAATGCTTGTAAAGCTTGAATTACGGAGCCAGTACATTCAACATGCCTAACACCACAAAAAATAATTAAAAATAAAAAATAATCCAAATGTCATATATTTGGCTTGAGTACCCAAAACTGAAGATTAGACATTTTTGTTAATCTTTCGGGTTTGTTTTGGCGAAAAGCATATCCAAACGGGTACACACGAGCTAAAGTAATGAGAAGTTTAAAATTTACGGGCTGGGTTGGGTTAGATTACTAATTACTTGATGACAATATATATATATATATAGGGAGCGGTTAAAATACATATACTTATTTTCGTACATAACGTAGGATAGGATTTTAACCGTCGGATCGTTTTAATGGAGGGCCATGATTCACGCGGTGACAAAACTGTAAATATTAATGATTTAAACAAATGAAAACAACTTCCGGAAATAAGAAAAAGGGCGGATTCGTCAATAACGTAATTACGGACTCGGGATGTAAAATACGGACCACTAAAATATACTTGTAAATTAAGGACCAAAGTGAATAATTAAGGACCACGACCAAATACACACATTAAAACGGACCAAAGCGTATAAGCACGCACAACAAAATCACGGACCAAGTTTACAATCACGTACCACGACTAAAATACACACATAAATTATGAATCAACGGTATAATCACGTACTGCAAAATACGGACCACATACATAATTACGGACCATATAAAAAAAATCGAAACAAAACATATCAATACTATACTCGAATTAAAGATAATGAAATTATCTATTTAATGGTGTAATTTTTTTTAGGAAATTTTGAAGCATAAAAAAGTTATTAGATTTTTAAATAATGGGTAAAAGTGGGTTTAATTGCGAAAGTTTTTTAAAAAAATATGTTTTCCGTCCATACCCTTTTCTCTTTGTACACGTGTCGTATTCTGATTGCATCAAACGTTATGTACGAAAATAACTACATGTATTTGATCAGCCTCCTATAACAATTTCTTTCTAATTTCAATAAAAAAAACCACCATTCAGCATGGTGGTTAAGATATTCCATACAACAACAAGAGGTCACAGGTTCAAGACCCATCCCTTGCACCCCTTTTTACATTTTAATTAATCATCCTCCTGATTATTTTACTTCATCTTTTAAAAATAAATTCCAAAATAAAAATGCATAAAAATATACAAAAATCATAAAAAAAATAAAATAAATTTATGCTAAAAAAAATTTCACAAATTTCGAGAAAAGTAGTTTACATAATTTGAGTATTTAATCTATCTAATTAGTTTAAAATAGATTAAAATACCCAAAAAATTTGATAAAGCCTTGAGGTTTTGATTGATTTATAAGAGAAATTATTTTACAATTTTTCTAAGGGGGCGATGTGGGATAGGTTTATAAGATTTTGTGAAAAGAAAGAAACTTTTGAGTATTCTTTTAAAAATGCAGCTAGATTGTTTCGAACTTTCAATCTTATGATAGTTTACCAGCAGATTATCAACGAAGCTAGGAACGTTGTTTGATCATTCAAAGTTGCTATGTTTATTGTCATAACTTTAATCCTCGTTGTAAAAGAATAGGTTTACATAATTGATAATTCGTTTGGACATAGGGGCTTTTTTTTCGTTTCGTCCCGGGCACTTAAATCCTCGGGACCGGCACCGATGGAAACGCCATTTTTGTATGGGAAAGAGAGCTTCTACGTATTCTTGGTTGGAAAAGAGTGAATGGGACGACAAGAATCCACTAGAATGGTCATGGGGGCTTGGGACCGTCTTAATTAAGGTCCCCCCGCCGGGGGGGGCGCATAGAGACTTGGACTACTACTACTTATGGTCTTAATTAGGTTCTCATAAGTTTCATTCACCTACTTCTTGTCATCTCTTAGTTATAATAGTACCACTCAGGAATTTTCAAAAGTATCAAGAATGGATGATCCCCTTCTTACCTTGACAGTTCTCGAACAGTCCAATGTATCACCACCACCGGGCACCATAGGCTGCAAGTCGCTGCCGCTAACGTTCTCCGACAGCGCATGGTTATCGAGCCCTAATCCTGTCCAAACTATTTTCTTTTATGAGCTCCCAATTACTAAAACTTAATTCACTGAATCCATAGTTCCAAGCCTTAAACAATCGTTATCCATCACCCTGCAACATTTGTTCCCTTATGTTGGTAAACTAACCATATTCCCTACTAGTACTATCATACCTGAAATTCGTTCGGTTGAAGGCGATTCGGTGGATGTTACAATTGCATAGTGTAATCTCGATTTCAATGATCTTATCGGGAATCATCCTCGAGAATGTGAAAAGTTTTATCATCTTATGCCTCTTCTTGGACGCACTACTAAGGTATCTGATCATGTTACAATTCCGGTATTCGCGGTTCAAGTGACCCTTTTTCCAAACCATGGGATTTCCATCGGGATGACAAATCATCACAGTCATGGTGACGCTAGCACCCGGTTTTTTTTCATAAAGGCATGGACCGAGATTGCTCAATCGGGTTCTGATGAGTCATTTTTGGCTAACGGGACTTTGCCGGTTTATGAAAGATTGGTGAATTACCCGAAACTAGACGAACGTTTTCTAAAGATGGCCAAGATTGAAACCTTTAACGAAGAATACCAGCTTTCACGACTTTCTGGACCAACTGATAAGGTTCGTGCCTCGTTTATCTTAACTCGAACTGTGATCAATGGTTTGAAGAAACTGGTTGCAACCGAACTTCCAACGTTAGCATACGCATCATCATTCACCGTAGCGTGTGCGTATATTTGGCATTGTGTAACAAAATTACACAACGATGAACTATCGATCTTTATTTTTGCTATCAATTGTAGATCACGAATGGATCCACCGATCCCGGAGGCTTACTTTGGCAACTGCATCATGCCATGTGTGACTTCAGCAAAAACTACTATTTTAAACGGAAAAGAAGGATTCTTGACAGCAGCTAGATTGATCGGAGAGAATCTACAGAAGCTGCTGACAGATAAAGATGCACTCATGAAGGATACTGGACCGGCAGAGAATTTATTTAAAGAGGGTGGGCCAACGAAGAAGATGACAGCGGTCACTGGAACACCAAAGTTCAAGTTTTATGATTTGGATTTTGGATTTGGGAAGCCTGTAAAGCATGAAAAGGTTTCAATGGATTTTACCGGATCGGTATCTATGAGTGGGTGCAAAGAATCCAATGAAGATTTGGAGATAGGTGTGTGTCTTTCTGCTTGTGAAATGGATGTTTTTGTTGGTAACTTCAACTCTGGGCTAGAATCATACATTTAGCTTGGTTCATCATTATTTACATTTCAGTTGTTGTATTGTTGAATCGTTTGTTTTATCCTCTTATAATAACTGGTATTTCCAGGGTTGTTTGTGTCAAAGGTGCCTTTGTTCATTGTTTTTTTATTGAGGAAAATTGCCAAAATTAACAACTTTGACGTCACACATAACCAAAATGTACATGAAATCTTAGGCTAGAAAAAAAAAAGCACTACTAGATTCTGGTCAACATTCGCTCATCTGTTGCCACGTACCATTAAATATGAATTAAAGCGCCGACTAATTTTAAAATTGCGCTAGCTAATACAATTTTTTAGAAGTTAAAAAAGAATCGGCTAATAGTATCCACGTTTAAGTTTAAAGTTGTTGGATATGATGCTACGTGGTAACAATGATAATTAATACCACTATATATACCAGCACGTTAATAATTACTATAGGTCCACATTTACCAGCACGTAATAATAATACCAGCACGTTAATAATTAATATGGGTCCACATTTACCGAGTACAAGGCCCACATAAGAAAGCATTGGCCATTGGGTTCTGTTTGTGCCAAAACATCCACCACATATCCCACCAGAACATAGAGATGCTCAATTATTATTTTTTTAACCGGTTCTGAGTAGGCATCGGTTCTGATTTGGTCAACAAACACCGGTACAAACTTGTTTTTTTATGACGGTTAAATTCATTTTAACCGTCTTAAAAAAAGTTGCATCAAAAAAATGTTTTTTCATATTATGCAATTTTATATGACGGGTGAAAGAACCGACATATAAAATTGCATAATATGAAAAAACATTTTTTGAGTCGACATTTTCTAAGGCGGTTAAATGGATTTAACCGCCATAAAAAAACAAGTTTGTACTAGTGAAAGTCAACAATTAGGTAGAATGAAACCGTTTCAGGGTTTTGATTAGTTTTTGGTCCGATAGATTGGAACCGGTTCTAGTAATTCATGTTTCGGTTATGATATCTAAGAGAATTTAAAACCGGTTGCACTACTTTGTTTAGCCACTATTTTGATACCATATTATTTAGCCACCATTTTGCAAATATATTAGTGCCACCACTTTGTTACCATCTTGCCACCATATTATTTAGCCATCATTTTGCTACCATTTTGCCACCATATTATTTTCACCATTTGCCACTACTTACCACTTACTCCGATTTATGTTTTGACCATGACTATTTTGCCGCCACTTTCTCACTAAATATTGTTTTGTCACCCTTTTTGTCACCGAACCAAACATTTCACACCAATATTCCAAACTTGGATAACTTTCATTTATAGAATTTCAAAATAATAAACATCCAAACGTAATAAACAGCTATAATAAACATCTAAGCATAACATAAAGTTTTTAAAGCTTATCTTCAAACCATAATTTTGAACATGTGAATCTTCGAGGCGATTCTTGTCCACTGCCACATCTTCATTTTGAACATGTGAAACACTCTCAAGTATTTTCTCACAAAAGATCAAACAACTGCGAACTTAGAACAATTTTGGACAAGCAAAGTAAGAACACAAGAATATTTAAACAAACTCAAAGTAGGGGTGAGCAAAAAACCGAATTAACCGAACCAGAACCGAATTAACCGAACCAGAACCGAATTAACCGAAATAACCAAACCAAAAAAATCGAACCGAACAAAAAACCGAAAGAAAACCGAACCGAAAAAACCGAAACCGAAAGATTCGGTTTGGTTTCGGTTATTCCTTACTCAAAAACTGAAATAACCGAACAGAACCGAATCACCTAACTTTTATAATTTTATTATAAATATACTAGTGTTTATATAAATTTAATATGCGTTGATGTATATATATTAACATTTTTATTTGCTTAATAGTACTTATTCAATACACTAATCTCTTAAAGATTTATATATCGTGATTAGATAGAATTATACATCAACTTTTATTATTAAGAATGTTAAATTGTTGAAAACGGTTTAATTTACAAAGACGAAATATGTTTCGCCACTATTGATTCATATCGTCTAATAAATCACTTCATAAATGATCTATTAAAAGTCTAGGTGTTTGCATTTTTGACGTTTTGTTACTTAAAAAAACAATATATATATATATAAACCGAAACCGACAATATAACCGAAAAACTGAAAACCGAAAAACCAAAACAGAACGGTTATTAAAAACTAATAACCGAATATTTTGGTTATGGTTACGGTTTTAGGCAATAACCGAACCGAACCGTGCTCACCCCTAACTGAAAGTATATTATCACTCAAGTCTTAAGCAAGCAAGCGTACTCAATCAGTTACATTATAATGTAACTTATCCTAAGTATAAACGTATAAACCATACTAGGATAATTACATTACAAAAGATCTATAAATGAGACTTGACTAGTTGTTACGTACATTGTAACACCCTCGCCCTCGTAATCACCAATATTGTCCGCTTTGCCTATGTTGTGAGCTCACAGATTTTTTTTTGGTTTCCCGGTGAAAACTTCCCAGTAGGTCACTCATCCTGGTATTACTCCCACGTGAGCACGATTAACTGTGGAGTTTTTAAGGCTCCACAGTCATCTAAGCACAAAACGCGTTGGTGATTTAAGAGTCAAATCATTACTTATGAAACAGGAATCTCTTCTGTCCACGGCCGATGTGAGAGGTTGCCATAGGTGTTGCAATCACCCCCTCCCATTGTATGTGAGAGGTTGCAAATGATGGGTATCACATACATTAAATGAAAGCATGGAAAGATCTTCTGGATAAATCTTCGTGTTAAGGTTGCATTTAATGTTTGACAAAAGGAGCAGACAAACAGTAGCACGTATGTACTGTTTGTCAGTAGACCAGTCTGATCTCTGTTCAATCGTACCATCATCAGTAGAGGATCTTCCTTCAGAATATACAGTTTGTCGGAAGATCTCTTAATCAACACATAATTTATCAATGTGTCTTTCGGTAGAACTTGTGCTTTAGTAGAAGTCTGAACATTGGTAGATCTTTTGTTCTTCCGATAGACTACTTCTTCAGCATAAGTAGAATTAGCTTACCAGAAGATGTTTCATCTACCGACAGACTATGTCTTCGGTAGATCTTGGACTTGTAGGACAAAAAAAAAGTGTTGCTGTGACTTGCTTTTGGTAAGTATCAGTCTTACAAAAACTAACGGCCAATATTGAAACAATTTTAAACTAGATGAACTTGTATATTACAAAAAGATATAATAATTATAGAATAATATAGCTAATAATTTAATCAACAAACAAACAAATAAAAGTTATAAACGTCTTATAACTGGCTATTTATTTTTAAATTAAACAAGCTAATTATATAATTAATTACAATTTTAAAGAAATATATAGGATAAAAGTGAAAAAAAAAAGAGATTAAAGAAAAGAAAAAAAGAGGAAATAACAGACTTAACCCTTTAAAAACAACATATTACATCTTTTGTCCTTTATATAATTTAGTCGTTTTACCTTTAAATTAAGAAAAAGTTAACTCTAGTAAATATAAAGGACAATACATGTAAAATTTGAATCACTTTTTCTTCATGAATTAGTTGGAATACTACATCAAGAAAATAACATAGAATACCTCCATATCTCCTAACCCAAAAGTTCTAACTTAGGAAAAAAAAAAAGGGTTAAAATCTTGAGATATGACCAATTAATTTAGTAAACAAAAATCAATAATAATATTGGACGGTAATATACACTCTCCCTCAAGTTGGAGCGTGTAGGTCACGAACGCCTAACTTGCCAAGAAGAATGTGCAATTGTTGTGAGCCCAAAGCCTTGGTAAAGAGATCAGCAATTTGGACTTTAGTATCAATTTACGTTGGTTGTATTTCCTTTGATTCCACCCGTTCACGAACAAAAAAACAATCCATCTCCACGTGCTTAGTACGTTCTTGATAAACGGGATTGTTGGCAATGTGTCTAGCAGCTTGGTTGTCGCAAAACAGTGGAGTCGGTTGGTCTTGAGTTAGTCCGAGTTCATTCAGTAGCCATCGTATCCATAATGCTTCACTGACCGTGGTTGCCATCGCTCGATATTCTGCTTCAGCCGAGGAGCGAGAGACCACAGATCGTTTCTTGGATATCCATGAAATTGGAGATTTTCCCAGTTGTAACAAATAACCGGTTCTTGACTTTCTTGAGTAAGGGCATCCAAGCCAATCCGAGTCAGAGTATGCTACAAGATTCGTGCCACCTTCTTTTGATAATAAAATTCCTTGTCCGGGAGTCATTTTTAGGTATCTTAAGATCCTTGTGGCTGTCTCCATATGACTTTTTCGTGGGTCGGATACAAATTGGCTTAACACATTTACGGAGTAAACAATATCCGGTCGAGTGGCTTGCAAATAAAGTAATCTCCCTACAAGTCGTCTGTATTGGCTAGCATCCACTCTCGGCTCTTCATCACCTTTTCCCAACTTCATGTTTTGCTCCATGGGAAACGCACTAGGCCGAGAGCCTAGGACCCCACAATCTTCTAGTATGTCAAGTGTATATTTGCGTTGGCTAAGAACTAACCCTTCCTTTGTTCGGGCCACTTCAATACCTAGGAAGTATTTCAGATTTCCTAAGTCTTTGATGCTAAATCTCTTGTCTAGGTATTCTTTCGTCGCATTGATCTTTAAGGAATTATTTCCCAAAGCAATAACATCATCAACATATATAAGGGTTGCTACAAAAATGGTTCCTTCTTTGTAAATGAAAAGAGAATGGTCGGCCTTGGATTGCTTGAAGCCAAGCACTAAGAGGGCCGAAGTGAATTTTTGGTACCAGTTTCGAGAAGCCTGTTTAAGACCGTATAATGACTATCTCAATCTGCAGACTTGGTTTTCTTTTCCTTTGTTGAAGCCTTCTAGAATATTCAAATATACCTCTTCATTAAGATGTCCGTGTAGAAAGGCGTTGTTCACATCTAGCTGATGAATAAGCCAATCCATCTTTACCGCCACAGCTAAGAGGGTACAAACTGCAACGAGTTTAGCGACAGGTTCAAAGGTGTCATGAAAGTCTACTCCTTCTAACTGGGCCTCATACTTTATATATATGAGCGTGGTATTCGAGAGGGGAGGGGGTTTGGGTCCTTAGTCGCAAACTTTTGAGCTGCTTATTGCCTATTGTTGGATAACCCGCGCCTATATCGCGAAAATTTTAACCCTTTTTGAGAAGAACCGGCTTAGCTTAGTTAAGTGAAGTTTAGTCATCTTATTATAAAAAAAAAAGAAAAGAAAAGAAAAGAAAAGAGAAAGTTGATGGAAATGATAAAAAACAAATGAATGAAAAAAGTGAAAAAAAGAGAGAAGAAAAAGATCTAGATATGTTAACAAAAATAAATAAATAAATAAATAAAAAAGAATATGCAATGTTAGTTATTGTTGTGAATATTAGTTGTAATTTAAGCCGGATCGGATCTTCACGCTACTTTCACACTTCCTTCCATACCTTATCGCCTAGCCCCGATAAATCCCTTTTTAAGACCTTTTGATTTGCATCATTGTTAAGCAATTGTGTAGGTAAGAAGGTTGATTATTGTACAAACTTGCAATTGTAGGGTTGCACATGTGCTTGAGTGTTTAGCATATTTTGCTAAAATTATCATATATCGCCGAGTTGAGTGTTATTGTGAGGGGTTGTTGTGTGGTTGACTTTAGGAACATGTTGACTCGGGCGGATGTTTAAGTGGATAGAACGCAATGCTAATGCGGACATGTTGTTTTAATGAGTTATTAAATTCTGTTTTGGTGAAGTGTTGCTTGGGGGCAAGCAACGGGTAAGTGTGGGAATGTGACGGATGGACCGTAGGGAGATCCTTAATGAGGTTAAACGGGATCTAATTCATAAGTTAATGAGCTTAATTACATAGAATTGGATAACTACGGTGGTTAGTACTTTTGCAGGTAAAGGAGCTTAAAAGATGAAAATATGAAG
>WOUH02000028.1:7253937-7269333 GCA_009936405.2 Stevia rebaudiana | reverse complement strand
TTTACACCATTTGGAATATGTATTAGTTTTTGTGTCATTACTACTTTACTAGTCAGATTCTTATCAAGTTTATGATATTTTTTTAACTAGCTTGGTTAATGTTTGGTTAATTTTGGGCTTTTTTCTACACCGACCCGATTAACCCGGCTTGCTGGACCCGACTAACCCGTGACCCGATTAACCCAAACCCAACTAACCCGAACCTTATACAGGTCGGGTTGCGGGTCATATATTTTTTTTGAAAAACCGACTAACCCGACCCGATTAACCCGAAACCCGACGTGTTGACTGGATGAACACCCCTAAGTATAACCCTCACCGTTTTGATCGGGTTAAGAACCCATGATCTATCACTTGGGCAGAATTTGAACGAAAGAGAATCTCAATAAAATGCAACTTTCTTTTTTCCTGCTTTGAAGTTTGAACTCACGACTAGAAAAATCTTAAATTTCCTTTCTTTTCTTTTCCTTCAAATTAAGGAACATGACATTATGTCATATCTTTTCCTTCACTTTCCTTTTTTTCTCTTCCTAATTTCATTATTGACTTCTATTCTATCATTTATAAAACTTTGGAACAAAGAAACTCATAAAACAAGTTTGTGTTTCCCTTGTTCACAACTTAAAATCTCAAATCGTCGAAGGCGTCGAACTGAAGGTTCAAATTACATGTTATGCACGTTACTATTCGCACATCCCTAAATCGAAATTTAAATGTCCTTAATCATAATCATTCATATCTTTGGTCCAAGCATCGTTGTCACTGATTTGCTGATCTTATCCCTAATCACACAACATCACAAGTTTATAATCCAGGTATGATATCGCTAGTAAGTGGGTTCGAATCGTTCACAAGCCGTGTTCGGCTTTCTAAATAGTTCAAAATCCTGAAAAGCTAATTTTTTTAACAAGTTAGATGGTACGTAATTGCCTTTCTAGTATTGTTTATGAAATATTTGAGTATATTACTGTTGAGTGTGAGATTTTTTATTATTGAATAAAATTATAGTTTTATTTGGTGTTCTTTGTGTCTGCTGGATTTTACAATATTACATATTTGGATACATTAGTTTTAATTGTGCTACATATAGCTTATTTACCCAAATAAATTATCTTTATTTGATTGGTAGTCAACTTTTGCTCCCGCTTACAAAACCTTGATCCGTCACTTCTTCTCTTAAAACAAACTTAAGAATATTATATATATAAAGAACCATCATTATAATTTCACACTCAATAATTTGTGTTTTTAACAATAGTTTGCCAAACAATTAATATTTTTCTAAGCAAGAGCTAAAAAAAAACCTATATTTCAACTTATAAGATCACATAGCTTATTGATATATGGATGCTAGATTTAACAACCCACATTAAGTTTTAAAGATTTCACAACTTAACCCAAATCCCCAATCTCTTGACATGAAATCATTCAAAATATAAGTCAACTTGGCCCCAAATCTTCCAACATAGCAGATTAGCAACCCTTTTTTTGAAGACAAAAGGCAGTTTAGCACGTTAGCCCAATATCATAGCCATGAAGTGTGACAAAACTAGAGACAAATGACACATGTTTCATTATCAATGAAAAAAGGAAACAAGACACGTGTTTTATTCTTGTTCAACATATGCAAAGTTCATGGTTAACAGAGTGCCTATATTTTTATTCAAAAGAATGAAATTTAGCGTTCTTGTTTTGGCAACCAAACACGCTTGCGGTATTCTCCAAGTGCCCTTAACGTAAAAGTGTTCCTATATTCCGGATAATGTAACATGCAATTTTTCATGTACACTCCCGTTATTTCCTGCAAATTTGACGTGCATTAGACTTATTTTACAATATAACAAACAACAAGAGTTTCTAAATTATGTATAAATATATATTTACCTGTTGAGGAAAATCTCCATTATCTAGTTGTCCATTGATGAGCAATTTTGCTGCCTTGTGCAACGGTGTAGGATCTCTTTCAGCCTTTTCAACAAAACAAGGTTTTTATTAAGATATTTAGTTTTTCTTTCACTTTTTAATATTGGAAAATGATTATTAAGATATGTTCAATATAATTTTACTAGAATTACACAATTTCGAACCTGTCCACTGTACAGAAGACCAAGCATGGCCCATGAAGTTTGCACAAAATTTGTTCGATTCCCCTCTAACGGTATGAATTTCTGATAAGATTCAAGAAAATCATCAAGAAACTTATATGGATTTTATGTCTATATAGTTGTGTTTTTAGCAAAGTTGCATACTTGCATGCATTTCCCCCAAAATATTCAAATACATGTAATATATATATAATATAAAGTTATAGAAAAGATCCAAGAACACAACATGATCAATAAGTGCATTTAGTATTGAAGTATCAATGTATCATATGATGTCATGAATCATGATAAAGTCTTTAATTTATTGTTGTTAGTAAAGTTAAAATGACCAAAAGATACATATACTTCGGTTGGTATAAGTAGAAGAAAATGTTGTTTATTCAAAAATTAAAAACCGTTTTCATACCTCTTTTGGGCAAGATTCAAAGCTTTCTCCCCAACCACCTTCACTATTCTGTGTTGACAGAAAAAAATTGACCGCTTTTCGAACCGTTTCACTATTTTCATATGTTTTTCCACAAGATACTAATCCTTGCAACACAAAAGCCGTACCATAGAGAAAACATACTCCCCAATAGCCATACCATGATCCATCTTCTTGTTGTTTCTTTTCCAAAAAATGTATGCCTTTTTGTATAGCAATTTCTATTTCTTTCTCACGATGTCGCGGATGCATATTCTTGAATGCTTGTAGTGCTTGAATTATACAACCCGTACATTCAACATGTCTAAAACCGCCAAAAATAACAGATACATATATAAGTAGTTTTATGAAAGTTATTGTATTGGATGAAATCGATTGTGTTTGTTTGAGTGAAACATTGAATCCAACTTACTCTTTCTCCACCACGATGTCTGCGAAGATTTCCGAAGGATTCAACATCTGAAACGAAACAACGAGTTTATATTTAAGATTTAATCAATTTATCTTTTATTATCTTGGTAAACTAGCACATAAATCTTACTTGTAAGTATGGTTTTGGAACTGGAGGCTCCCAAATTGCAAAACCACCACTTTCCGGACTCTAGTTAGGTATATGCACATGAACAAAATGTTAGTGAAATAATGATTATTGTAATTAAAAAAAAATTAAAGTAATTTAGAAATATAATATGTACTTGTAAGTAGAGGAGCACATTCACGGCATCATATAATCGCTCAACTTCAGCTTTTTCTCCAGCAATTTCTTGTGGCATTTTTGACAATGCTAGTAAACACTTCATAAGAAAACATGCAACAATTTAGTTGAAGAAAGTATATTATTTTTAAAAAATATACAAACTCCAAAAAAGTAAATAAGAGGGATGATTTCACCTTCAAAGCTTCTGCGGTACAATCCGATACCACCCATCCATGATCTTGATCAGAGAAAGTCCACGCCCCTTTAGTAAACTGGCGACACATTTTTGTGAAATCGCCTTTCGGATTCTCTTTAATCTACGAATGCATCTCACAATAAATTTAGAAAAAACATGTGATATTGTTGTATAAATACAGTATCTTTTCACAATAATAAATTCTTTCTTAACGAAAAGATATAACACATTGATGGTAGGTGTAGTTATAAAGTTATTTGGTTTGCAAACAAAGAATGAAACAAAACCTGTGATTCTTTAATGTAAAAATGAGCTTTTTTAAGTGAATCTCCATACTCTTCCACCATATCACTTGCCATAATTGCTTGAGTCATAAGAGTGCAATCCCATAATTGACTACCAAAACTTTGCATCTTCATACCATCTTCAGCAATCCACAAGTAATCAGGGATTCTAGCAAGGTGTCGTTTGAAGTCGATCCCATTCGGATCCTCACAATAAACACATTATTTGTAAAGCCTACCAAAAAAAACAACACAAGTTTAGACACATTTTAACAAAAAAATGATACAAATTTTTATGGTGTACAAATCACATCATTTCTTTATTAGTTGATTAAGAGAACTTATTGCCGTTTCTTGCCTTGTCAACGCAACCTTGGGCTATGTAACACCCTGCCTCGGCTCCATAGCGCATTAGGTCAACAACTCTTTTGAGACCTTTTTCTCTTAGCTTGTTTAAGGGCCATTTTCTCACAACCGGTTCGGTTAAATGATGAAGACTGTCCCATAAGAGATCTTGTATGAAAGTGTGAGGGTAGTATAGATCCAACTGCAAATGATGGTATGGAATTAAGGTTTATTTAATTCAAAGTATAGAAAACACTCTATGGTATCTATATATAAATCTTCTATCTATTCATATTTTAAATAGTCTTTGCATCTATCGTTTTACATACTTGATCTTTACAACCCTCTTCAAAGCATCACAATAAATATGAATGTCCATCTAATTTGTAAATAATAAGATTGAAACAAATATGTTTTTGAAAATGAAAGGTCATAATAATGTTCACCTTTTAGATATGAATTAAGTCAAAGCTTGATAATTATTTAAAACAAATGAGTAAAATAGCCTTGTCTTACTCATTGTTTTGTTTTGTGTATGTTAATATCGGTTTGACTACTAGAGAAAGGTTAATTAGGAAACCATAAAAAAAAAGGGAACTGGGGAACATTTGTGGGCCGTTGATTTTTTTTGTGCTGGATTATTTTTTTTATTGTACTGAATAGTTTTTTTTGTACTGGATTATTTTTTTTTGTACTGGATTATTTTTTTTGTAATGGATTATTTTTTTTTGTACTGGATTAATTTTTTTTTTGTACTAGATTATTTTTTTTTGTACTGGATTAATTTTTTTTTGTACTAGATTATTTCTTTTGTAATGGATTATTTTATTTTGTGCTGAATTTTTTTTTTACTAAAAATGAACGCTCCACAAGTGTTTCTTAGTTTTCTTTTTTTTTTTTATAGTTTTTCAATAAACCTTCCTCGTGACTGCTATGCTAAAATTGGCCAAGTTTTGGCCCAGTTTGAGTCTAGTTGAAACTTTTGTTTGGCATAGATTGTGATTTTTTGCGTCACATCAAGCCCAAAAATTTTATTGGGCCATACTATTAGGCCCAGTGGACCTTTTTTATGCTAGTCTTGCCATTGAGGTTCTGTCACGGGAAATGCTAGTCATACTCATCTACAGTCTATTTTTTTATTTGTTTCAGGAATAAAGAGTTGATAGTATTTTGTCCGGTTTGATGACTGTCATTTACATTCATATTTTTTCCCTTTTATAAGTGTTTCAAAAAGTTGCCATTTTCGAATAGAGACTTGACTTCGTAGAATTTTTTTTTTTTTTTTTAAAAGACATTTCATACGGGGTCATTTATGTCATTTTGTCTAGAAAAAACCAAAAATAAAATACTATACATTCTCATATCAGATCTTAATCACGTCGCATCAACTTCTATGTATTCTCTAACACTCGCAAACAAGGTTTTTTCGTATCGTCCTTCAAGCTCGAGTTCGTCATTCTCAATCCAAAACCTAATAAACTAACATTGTTATTTTCCTATCAGGTTGTAGGCAACACATTTGATTGCGATGGAAGATGGTATGTGGTCTGCTCGACATAATCATTAATACCTTGGTTCTGTCTCATTTTATGGTACATCGTTCACTTGAAATCCAAAAAAAATGTTAACTTATTCAGTGTTTAGGAGATGATTTGAACCTTGTTTTTGTTAACTCATGTTTTTACACTTGTTAGCAGTCTTATGTTAAGCAATAACATGAGTTATATAATACACACGCATGACATGGGCGGGACGCAATGTGACACACTTTGCGCTCCGCACACGAACCCCGAAAAAAATGGTGTGGCTCGGCTAGTGCCGCACACGGGTGCAAGTCAAGTTCTTGGGTGAGTCGTCTGACTAAGTGTGAATGGCATGGAGTTTTGGTTTGCGGACTAGTAACTTTCACATGGTTTAGTTGAGGCTGGACCATAATATATACTGTTGTATAGAAGTTGTGATTGTTGCACCCAGACCTTTTACTGGTTCAACATTTAATGATTTAGACCTTTTCCTGGTTCATCAATTACCCATTCAGAAGTTCTCAGACAACCCCCTAATATATATATTAATTTCATTTTAATTCTTCCTAACGAGAGACGAACCTCGCAACAGTTATGTCGTTGTTTGTTCCAATCAATCTGGTTGTAAGGAAGCGTATGAATCTCTTTCCTCAAAGACACGACAAGATCAGTAATAGGGCCATGATAGCTTTTACCATACAAGTATGACATTGGCATGTATGCAGTTCTGCAGTAACTCCACATTTTTGCTACATATACACAAAGGTAAAACTTAATCATTAATTTCTTGACAATATATTTATTAAAAAACAGTTATATAAAAGGGCTATATTTACCTGGATGGTACGGCAAAAAGGAAGGAAAAAGCCAAAATTCTGGAGGAAGAGGGTTGTTGCCATCCCACTCGTATACTCCAAGTACCTATAAAAAACCACATTTTATCAACAGTTAGAAGTTAGAAGTTAAAATTTAAAAGTATACTACTTGGGCTAATGAATAATATGACATACGATTAATTCATATTAATTTTGCTATTCAAATATTAAAAAAATACAAATATGAAAACAAAGCAATAGTTTGTGTATCGGACACATTTATCCAAACAATATTGTATAATGCATGAAGAGAAATTTAAATAATATTTACACTTTTGAGAGATTGAAAGATTAATACGTAAAGTAATGATACGGTGCTCATGGAGCTAGCGAACTCATCCCTCGACGACGTGGACAAAGGTACGTAGTGTAGAAAATGGTTCAACTTAAAAAATGCATAACTTAAGATATATGCATGGTCATAAGCAATGAAATAAACATCACAAAGTGCCAAACTATGTGACAAAATCAAAATTTCCACTAATTTAATACTCTTTGTTATTTTCTTTTATGGTAAAAATATGAGAATTTTTATTTGAGTAATAATTAGGATGAGGAATTGAGGATATGGTTCGGATTAAACGTAAAATTTGAGCGTGACTCGATCTATGTCACATAAGTGTCAGGTTCGTAATATGAAGGCCTTATCATTGATTAATTTCCTAGACGATCAAATAACGTCTAATATTTGCGTGGGCCCAGCATGTATATGAACCATTTTATAATACAAAACCCTCCGAAATCAATCTAACTAATTAGTAACATTTTGAGAGGACAAAAAAAATTATAATTATAAATATTAATAAAACACATACCGCAAGATAAACCTTTCCCCAAGAAGGGATGGAGGTAGCACCACCATTAGCAAGTATCCATTTACGACCTCTAGCAAGAGCACTATCTCCATCAATGTCTATAGGTGAAGGTTCTCCAAGAAGCCTTAAAGCCACATAGTTCAAAGCACTTCCCATCATTGTGCTTTTACCCGATATGTAGAATCCCCATCCTCCATCTTCATTCTACATGTCATCAAAACCCGTCACCTTCATTATCAATTGCTCAAAAATAAATGATACATATAATGTGCTTAAATTTTTTTTGAGCTCTGATGTACACATGTCAGTGATAAATTATCCTACACCGTTTAAAAACTGTGGTTAGAGGTTGCATCGTCCTACGTCTTTTAAAAAAGTATAGCTTGTGTCATAACCATACATTTAAACGACAGTTTGAGTTTTTCATCGAATGATCGTTTGAGTTTGGAGGTGACGTTTGGATTTGGGAGTGGTATAAGATTAGTAGGGTCTTCTTTCAGAATTGATGTTTTACTTGACATAAGATTAATATTATAGTATTATACCAAATGAAGTCAATTAGTAATTTAATATAATACTTCTATTAGAATAACATGGCGTATATTAGATTTTCCGTAATTAGATACCGGCCAAAACAATCACTTTACTGGTAAAATACAAAATTGTAAGGGGCTAAGATTAATTTATTGTGCTGTTATTCATCAAATTATCAATTGCAAAACAATTGTATTTTTAGTATTCTTTTTAAAAATATTGCAAGAAAATGTTTTTTATTAAATATATTTTTATAAGTACACAAAATTATTTGTTTGAATGACAAACTCACACACTTTTTAAAGTTACTTCTAAATTGACACCAAATGTCCACAACGGGCCGGACTATATTCAACAACCACTAGTGGATACATACATTTAGAACCACCCACTTGGATACTTTCAAGCTAAAAGCCCTTTGTTAAGTACAATATATACATGTTACCTGATAGCAAATACAATGATCACTTGATTATAAATGCAATATAATATGTGGTTTTCTAAATGTTTAATATCCAAAGTGAAACATACTTGGTGGATGTACATATAACGAACCATCTCCTTCTTGTGCTCTTTCGTCAAAATTGTATCCAGTGTACCACTAATGTACAAGGCAATTATCTGCATGTTAAAATTATAATAGGTCCAATCACGAGCAATTTCGTTTACAACAAGAAATACTAGATTGAGACAAATGAATTACCAAAGGAGGAGTGAAAAAATGGGGACCGGCGATTTCAGCTGGCCAATGACCATCCCAAGCCTGGATAGCACGGTTCAGTCGTATCGCTTTCTTAACTGCTATTGTCACTGCTTCATAGTTCACGTCCTCTTCATCCCTGAGCCTCACAGGAGGTTCACTCAAAAGATCAATCCCGCTTTCCTTGATAAGCTGTGAACATGCATTGAGATGAAGGTCTTGATGAATTAATTAATGTTCATTATTATTTTTGTAATTAGAAATATGATAGCCTTAAGGGGACATCTTATGGTTAAGGTGTCTCACATGTTCAGATCCTATTAGAGACAAATATGTAGTAGATTTAGGATTAGAACTAGATAGGTGTGTGTCGTTCTATATAAATTGAAAATTACAAATGAAAGATACATGGATAAATGAAGAGTTTGGGTTTTTAAAGTAGTGAAATTACATTAGTATGAAGGAAAATGGACAAGAAGTTAAGTCGTTAGTCCTTTGTAAATAACAAAACTAAGTTTTTAAAAAATAACATTTATAGATCATGGGATCATAAAGCACTACACGTTCGACTCGATTAAGTAGCTCCACAACCTTAGGTGTAAAAAAATCAAAATTATAAATGCAAATGGTATAAATGTGTGTTACTTGTCCCGACATGCCTAAATATGTCAAAAAGAATTTCTATTAGGATATCATGTCGTTCTGGAACTTGGGTAGCTCTCTACAATGCTCCCAAAGGAGTCCAAATACGTCTTGGGACAAAAATGGCACATAAACCCGGAATAACGGTATCATGGCGTTGTTCTTAAGGATAGAACGATGTAACACACGTGACATATGCTGGCATAACCGATTTATATGGATAATAAGAGAGAGAATAAAAACTTGAAAATGTGGTCAAATTAAAGATTGAACCACTTTTTATGTTAATTTATGGATTTAATCGTTGAAAACTGAAACTAAGCGAAAATAGCATTGAAGAGTCACACTACAAGTCAAAGAACTTATATTCTTTTAACAGCGTTGAGGTGGTACCCTTTGGATGGATTGCAAGAGCCAGTCGTTACATTAACGCATAAGGACAAAACCCGACGCTTAGTTAATTAAGGAGGAAACCTTCAACCATGGGAAACACTCAATAATAGTAATCTAACCCTTGAACTTTCGATCTTAGCCTAACCATTCATTACCATTAAGTTTATAGTTCCTTGTCTAGACAACTTTATACATGGCAGAATCCTTTGCTCATCCGCTGGCAAAATTTCTTTGAAAGACGTAAGTTAAAGTTTTACTCACGGATCACCGACCACCTTTTCTAACATCCCAAAACCACATACAACAAAACCTCTATAAATTAGTAATGTTGCGACCGAAATATTTTATTAATTTAACGAAATATTATTATATCGATAAATTAATAAATTATTAATTTAAAAAGTTGGCTTATTTTCGTGAGCAACTCTCAAACTATGCATCGACATTCAAAATTTTCATGTCCGTTCACTTTACCTATTTGAAAAAGTAGAAACAATGACCTTCAAAATTCTCATGTACATTCACACAATATAGATTTGCAAGCCGCAACAACTCACAAATTTTTGTAGATCACTAAATCTATAGAAACCACATATACTTTTGCCCCCAACTTTCAGCCTTAGGGATTTTCACTTCTAACTTTTTAAAAGTCATTTACCCCCTGGGTTGATGCTTTCTCCTCTCATGTTGCTACAAACTTTATATAAAATATCATTTTGAGTATTCAACAAGTTTATGAACTTTTGAATTAACCCTTTTCGTTCCTCGACCAAAAAAAAAAAAATCTTAACTTTAATCCTCTTGAACTCCAAAAAGCTTTACAAAATATAATTTTAACCCATTAGTTTCTAAAATTTCGAACTCACATCTTTTGTGATTTAAGTTAAAAAAAATTAAAAACTTAACGTGCTTATTTTTATATACATGTGGCCATGTGAGTATAAATTTAAGTCTGCTACGTTTTGGGTAATCTTTTTACAGTAGAGAGTTGAGTGAGATATAATAGATTTCATGTTTATTTTATATGTGTTTTCATTTGGTGTACATGTGGGTATAAACGGTCCGTTTGTGGAGCATGCATATAATATATATATGTGTGAAGGCTCGAGCGACAAAAGTAAAATTGTACTAGTTTTAATGTTATTATACTTATTTTTGTGAATATAACTTTAAAAGCGTTGGGTTGACGGTTAATCAGGCACCATGAGCCGAGGGTCTCACTGGGAGCAGTCTCTATATTTCTACGGGGTAGAGGTAAGACTTGTTTTTATCTTACCCTCCTCAGACCATAACGTTAGGTAGGATATACTGAGTACGATGATGATGATTTGGTCTACGTTTATGATCTAAATTATTTTTAGAAATGTGTTCAACAAATATATATAATAAATTCACACATGACACTATAAATTCGAATTACTTCATGTTTTGTCGTTGCAACGTACGGCTACGATTCGACATAAATTTTGTTTGAAAACAAATTGGGTCACGATAAGCATTCACATTAGGTTCTCTAAAGTTGGTGTGAGTGTATTCTCTGTATTATAGAGATCTATTGAAAGTGGTTGTGGGTGAAAAGATATTAAAAAAATGATGGATTCTCTATATATAGAGAATAGGAGAGAAAAATGTAGTGCTTCTGTAAATTAAATAGGAAAAACAAAAGGTAGTGATATTAAAAAGGTAATATTTTATTGAATAGAAAAGTGGTTGTGAGTAGATAAGAGAGAACAAGTAATCATAAGGGTATTATAAAGTATTATTTAATTAAAAAAAAGAGACAAAAAATTATTATTTTAAATAATTGATAGAGACGCGGATGAAAAAGGTAACGTGAATGCTCTAACTTCTCACAACCACATTTACTTTTTGCGATAGATCACGGATTTTAACGGGTATTTGGGGACCAAGATTTTAATTTTCTTTCAAAAAAGAATGACCCATTTTTGTCACAAATCCGTGCCAATAGTTACAGATATTTTTAAAGGAAAGTTGTTGATCTATTATTTGTATTTTTGTGATGTCCATTTTTTTCTTTCTTTTTTTATACGTTGATGAATCTGTCGGTATAATTAACCTTAGAATTTCTAATAGACAGTTCAAAATTATCTGGTTTCTTTTGTTTTTTATACTTTTCTAACTTGTAGGTGATTCGTCCATAGCATATTAACGGCCAACTGAAACAAATTTATTATCTTTTTTTTATTTTTATTTTTTTATTCACTAAGGATCCATAGCTAGCTGATAACTCACAACATTTATTCTATTTTTCTTCTTAATTCTTTTGATCGGTGTCCATTCATGACTTTTCATGGATGAAAGTTTGCTCAGAAAATTGCTAATTTGAACAATTTTGACCAACAATTTATGAAAATGGACATGAAAATGTTGGCTAAAAACAAAAAAGGGTAACTTTATAGAAATGTGATCAAATTTTAGATTTTTTCCAATTAAGTCACTCATACTTTTTTTTTTCCAATTAGGTCACTTAACTTTTGATAAGTGTTCCAATCCTATACATTTTACCTACAACATTATGTTATTATGTCATTTTAAATTTATTTTTTTGCTTTTTTAGAAAATTATGGTGGTTAATTATACAAATCAAAAATCAAAAATCAAAAAAATAAAAAAAATTGTAGGTAAAAGGTATAAGATTAGAACACCTCCTTGAAGTATAGTGACCTAAGTGGAACAAAAAAAAGTATGAGTAACCTAATTGGAACAATATAAAGTATGAGTGACCTAATTGGAACAAAGCTGAAAGTTGGCTACATTTCTATGACATTTTCTCATATATATAGTAAATTGCACTTTTTATTCATTAGATTTGCGATACTTAACAGTTTTAGTCCACCGTTAACAAAAACGATCTCTAACGTTTCAAGTCTTATCAATTTTCATCCCTAACATTCCAAGTCTTAAAATGTTTCATCTCTAATTGTTTCAAGTTTTAACAGTTTTCGTCCATAATGTTTCAAGTCTTAATAGTTTTACGTCTATGACGTTTTAAGTCTTAATAGTTTTCGTCCCTAACGTTTCAAGTTTTAGCAGTTTTCTATTAAAGGTTTAATGACGAAAATTGTTAAGACTTGAAACGTTAATGACAAAAACTATTAAGGGTGTAATAAAACTGTTTAAGTCTTGGAAATCTCAGATAGGTTACTCTATTTAAATTATAAATTTAATGTTTCTTTAATTTGTACAATTATCAACAAAATTTAAGGAATTTATATGTAAAAAGTTTCTAATGAATAATTTTAACTAGTAAAGTAACCCGCGCATTGCGGCTGGACGGTCAGATTTAAACCTGTGTGTTGTGATGTATGATTATGGAAGTTTAGTGCATGTAGAAAAAACTATTATGGAAGTTTAATAGAGTAAGTTGTTATTAGGTTGGTGTGTGTCTCATTAGCCTATCTTGAAAACAATTCGGTTGTTAAGAAAATTTATGTCGTTAGGCTTGCGGAAGGAAACGTACGCTAAGCGGTTGAGGCGGTGGCACTAATGCGCTAAGCACAAACGTATAAATATAAAGTTATGATGTAAACATGATAAAAACAATTGTATAACAGGACCAATGTTTTTTAGTTGGTGTCCATCTCATTTTTTTGCAGTACCTGAGTGTAGTGGCAGTGAGATACGATTAAAGAAACGTATAGAATTAAGACCAACCGGTCATGGAGATGAAAACAAATATATAAACCGGTATCATGCTCTAAACGTTGCGGAATAAAAATTTAAAAAAAGTACTTCAATAGAAAGAATAGAAAAATTATAACAAAGTTCAACAATTAAAAAAAATAATAAAATCAAAGTGTTAGCCCTAAGAATAGAAATGTGACCATTAAACCTTTAAGAATAATTTTGCAAGTTATCAAACATGAAGGACCGCATATGAAAATTAGTGAAGTACATAATAAAAAAGAAAAAAAACATTAACCTTTAAGAATAATTTTTCAATTTATCGAACTTGAAGGACCACATATAAAAATTAGTGAAATACATAATAAAAAAGAAAAACCTTCTAAGGAATCGAACCTGGGTTGCCTGGAATAATCATCCTTCCTAAGGACTAATTACCACTTGCACTGGAAGACTTTTGTGTATCTTTTTCGAAACATATTAGTTGAATAATAAGAAGGTCAGTGGGGAAACCCCCTGACGTTCTTATAAAGTTATATATAATATCTCAAAGCATAATTTATAGTTATAAAAGTGTCAAACATTTATTTTTTGAGTGTTCATAACAGAGTAACTTAATAGAAATATGAAACGTATTTATCTAAACGATTGAACTAAACTAATTCATGAAGAAATAACAAAGAACAATCGAGATTTATAAAGATAATTTCAATTAGAATTGAATGCTTTAAGAACAACTGATTACAACTCCCTATCGGCTGATGATCTCTCAAAAATATCTAAACATCAGTAGTTGCTCACACATGAGCAACTCCTATTTATAAGGTGTTGAAAGTCACCCATGATGTCACATCATGAAAGCGACATTCAACAACCTTAACCGTTAACTACTGATGACACATTACAATAGCAACAGATAAAACAATACAAAACAACTGAAAGTAAACTAACTACTGATAAGCTTATGTGAACTACTGATACAAACCATCAGTTGTTCTTCTACTTCTAAGTGATCTTTAGTTCTTCAGTTCTTTGCATCTTCAGTTTTTGTAGCATCAGTCTTTGTCTTCTTTGTGTCGTCAGCTGTTGAGATCATCAGTGGTTGAGGGAATATCTATCAATTGAAGCAAAACTTTTTCATTGGTTTTGGACTTATCAGTTCTTTATAATCCAACAATTATCGTGTGTAATCTAGCATGCATATACCTTAGATGTGTCCTAAGTTACCAATTCAATCATCACAACATGTAGCAAACATCATATCATGCATTTAGAATTCAACTTAGGAACAAAGTTTCCTATAATGGTAAGTTACCTCTAGAATGCCATACATCATGTTATCATGTAACTAAGCAGGTTCTAACATCAATTTCAACTAATCCTCATCATATGCAAAGAGCCCTAATTCTAGTTTATGATACTTTACTTTAATTTTGCAAATCCATGATCCTAAGTGCTAGTCATGAAAATCATCATTCATACATGTTCATAAACATCATATGAGACTATTAGAATCATCATTTTAACAATCCTAATATCCAAATCAACAACCCCAAATTAGTGTTCATCACATGAACCCTAATTTTCCAAATTGCATCATAACATGAAATAGACAATTTTCCTATTCATTTAAACATATCCTAAGTCCAAATCATCATTCATACCATCAAAACATTCAAGAACAAACAATCTAGCAAATTAAAGTAAGCTTCAAGAACCCTAATTTGCCAATTGACCAAACTAACTTGAAATTGGTTAATGTTTTATGTTTAAAACACTTTTTTTAAGTCATTTAACATAAAAACAATCATCAAATGGATGCCACAAAATCAAAGTCACAAAATTGTACAAAAACCCTAATTTTACTTGTTTTCAAGAATTTGACGGATAGAACTTTCAATTGACCATTATAGATTCCTTAGATGCTTGAAACCTTTGCAAAACAACTTTGAATTTATCAAAATAAACAAAATTCTAACCCTAGAATGCTGGTATGAAGTCGACGGCAATGGGAGGGGGAGAAGAGAGGTTGGAGAGTTTGTTTTTGTAAAATGAATGTTACCATAAATGGATTTTTATCTCACCTCTTCACATGGCTTTGGGCCATTGGCTTTCTATGTAACACCCCGAATTTTGTGTTGGTAAAACGAGAATTGGAGGAAATCTTCTGTCTGTTAGTGTTATGCTTACGATCAAGTTTCGGTGTTAGGACTGTTGT
>WOUH02000028.1:7216980-7227147 GCA_009936405.2 Stevia rebaudiana | reverse complement strand
TTTTTTAAATTTTGGGCCCCTCGAAATATTGGGCCCGGGGCGACGGCCCACTTCGCCCACCCTATGGGCCGGCCGTGCAAATGAACCTCTATACATATCTCAATCCGTATATATACAACCAAATTCATGTGAGAAACCCATTAATTATGAGAAATAGTGTTAAGGATTCAGAACTTTGATCAACAATTTTACATATACATCATTTTTTTGTATTGGAGTTAAAGTTTATATGATTCACAATCTTGTATACAAATATAAAAAATCCATAGCAAATAATAAGAATTTTCCAACATAAAAATTATGAATCAAATTTAAAATTTCATGAGATAATATTCATATACAATGAGGTTGGCAGTCTTTGTGTTGCACACCTGCAACTCATAGTTATGCAAATCTTTAACAACCGTGAAGTTTGCATCTTAACAAAGCTTCTTATATATTAGTTTTCTTCTAAATGAGTCTAACACATGCACACTTCAATCCCTCCTTTAATGGCTATCTTACATTCCTTCATTCTCCTACTTCTATCGTCTTTTGGTAATTCTCCCAATTTTTTGTATGTTAATTCAATCTTATGTTTAAATCTTACATTTTGGTACTTTTGTATGGGATTTTACTACTCACCGTTTGCGATACGCGCATATAATATAGATACTGTGCGCATATACAATGTAAATAGGGTGAGAGAATATAATGTACATATGTGTGGGCCCTCGGGGTAAAAGTAAAATTGCACGAATTTTATGTTATTTTACTTATTTTTGTGAAAATAACATTAAAAGCTATGATAGACGGTTAATCAGACATCATGAGTTGAGGGTCTCATCTGAAGCAGTCAATCTATCCTACGGGGTAGAGGTAAGGCTGTCTACATCTGCCCTCCTCAGACCCTACTTTTAAGTGGGATATACTGAGTACGATGATAATGATGTGTGAGATTTTACTTGGTACGTTTGTTTGTTTGTCTTTATTTTGGTGCTTTTATCGCAGGCGTTGACGCGATCGTTTTCACATTACAAAACCGATGCGATAAAACCATATGGCCGGGGATCCAAGCTTCAGGCGGGCAACCGCAACTCATGCAAGGTGGTCTTGAACTAAAACCATCACAATCACGAAACTTAACCGCACCGAAAGGATGGTCAGGTCGGTTTTGGGGTCGAACCGAATGCACGTTCAATGTTTACGGTGAAGGAACCTGCACCACTGGAGACTGTGGAAACGGTTTGTTTTGCAACGGTGCAACCGGTGAACCACCTGCTTCTGTAGCCGAGTTCAATCTCGATAGCCCGGTTGACTTTTATGATGTTAGCCTTTTGGACGGTTTCAACATACCGATCTCAATTAACCCGGTTGATGACTCGGGTGTTTGCCCGAGTGTTGGTTGTGGTACGGACTTGAACCAACATTGTCCAACAAATTTGATAGTGAGGGGTGATCGTGGTGAAATTGTCGCGTGTAAGAGCGCGTGTACCGCGTTCCAGACGCCAGAATATTGTTGCACCGGACAGTTTCAGAACCCGAACCGATGCAAACCAACGAAGTACTCGCAGTATTTTAAGCGTGCGTGTCCTTCGACGTTTACATATGCGTTTGATGACCCGTTAAGTACCGTTACCTGCAGAGATTCGGATTACTTGATCATATTCTGTTAATTTGGACATTTGGTTACGTACTTACATATCTAGCTATTTTTCGTAATGTAATTTCAAGTTCATTGCAACAAATGAAGTGAAATTTTATGATTGTTATGGGTACTAATGATTGTATATTATTAACAAAATAAAAGTTAGTAGAGCTTAGGAATAAAAAATGATACTTGAGATAAGAAAAAAACAAAATATACGTGAAATAAAAAAGATGCTATAACAATTTTTATAATAAAAATAACTACTCGGTGGTACGTTATTTGGCACGGATTTTGTTTCTCTTTCGCTCGAATATAGCACTATCTTCGAGTGGTAAATGAGATAAGTCTTTTTTGAGAAAATCGTAATCGCTATTGATTTGTTGTTCCATCTTAAACACGAGCAAACGGTCATTTGGTATTCGAGGTATTAGAGAAACGATAGAACATCATTCCCAACTGACATAGATTTGCAAGAAAGAAAGATAAAGGAATGCTATGTATGTTTGCTTAATTATACACAATATGATATTGGAGGACTCGGGGAAGGTAATTTGTCAAAAATATGATGATGGTATCCAACCGTTGACCACACTAGTAGCCACAGAAAATAAATGAGCTAACATACAAAAAAATAGGGGCATGCATGATAATCTTTAAACGAAGTTGGTAAAACATCTATGTAGCAATCGCATAATTGGCACATAAAAAAAGATTTTGAGTTTAAATCTTGGCCTAGACAACAACAAAAAAATAGGCGTTAAAAAAGAATAGTTATAATTTTTAAGTTGTTTTTTCAAATAAAATCTGTAGTTTTATTTATATTGGATTTCATTGCTTACGTTTAATAAAATAAAAATGCTAGTAATCAAATGTTAAAGTTGGATTTAATAATAAGTTGAAAAAGGTGCTTTGTAGGCCGTAACGCCCGTTATAGTGTAATGGTTCTTAACGCCACAATTAAAGTTTAACTTCTCAAAATATTGTCCACTACGTACAGTCTTATAAACGATTATTATAAGGTTGGTTGCTAAATTATCTACAGTTAAACATTAACCTCCAAAAATACACTGTCAAGAAAATGACTTAAACTCAACTATAAAATAATTAAGCAATATATGTCCTTAAAGTAGGATTTATTTATGACCAGTACCCAGATTTTAATATTTTAAAAAAATAATTAAAAAAAAAGAGTGCAATCTTTGTGTTGCACACCTGCTAATCCCTAATTTTGTGCATTTCTCATAAAATGAAACATTATATAAACTTATAAAGCATCTCAAAAACATGTATACTTCATTCCATTTTTCTTTAATGGCTATTCTACACTTCTCTGTGTTCTTGGTGCTGTCTTGCTTAGGTAAGAATCATATATTTTCTATTTCCAAATTCTATTTTTTTTTTAAATATAATTCTTTTTTCGTTATTTTATTGCAGGCGTTGACGCAGCGGTTTTTACTTTACAAAACCGATGTCAAAACACCATATGGCCAGCAATCCAACCCAACGGTGGTCAACCCGTACTCGTCGAAGGCGGTCTTGAACTCAGACCACACCAATCAAAAAACGTGACCACCCCAGAAAGATGGTCAGGCCGGTTATGGGCCCGAAGCGGGTGCAGATTTGATATTAGCGGTGTAGGAACCTGCGCCACTGGAGACTGCGGAAGCGGTCTCCAGTGCAGAGGCGCTGGTGGAGAACCGCCAGCGTCTCTAGCAGAGTTCACACTCGATAGTCCGCTTGACTTCTATGATGTGAGCCTCGTGGATGGCTACAACATGCCAATATCAATATTCCCGTTTGACAACGAGGGTGTTTGCAGAAGTGTCAGATGTGACGCTGATTTAAACCTGAATTGTCCGGCGAACATGATTGTTAGAGGTGAACGTGGTGAGACCGTGGCTTGCAAAAGTGCGTGTCGTGCTTTTAACACGCCTGAATATTGTTGCACCGGTCAGTTTCAAGATCCGAACACGTGTCAACCGACTGAATACTCGCAGTATTTTAAACAAGGTTGCCCTAACGCGTATAGTTATGCTTTTGATGACCAAACGAGTACTTTCACATGCCGAAATACGGATTACTTGATCATCTTCTGTTAAGTTTGTTGTAATCACTTGCTGTTTTTGATTCCTCACTTCATAAGATCAAGATAACAGCAAATATAATGATTTATGATTACTTTGCCAGTTTATAATTATTCAGAAATATTACTATCTTTACGATCTAACATCTTAATCACACAAAACAAAAAAAAAAAAACAAAAAATCCCAAATTTTGTCTTGAAAATTCTACTCTTGTTTATCACATAAAACATAAAAGATACAAACTGTAGTTTGTTGAGCAAAACACAACCATCAACTAAAAGGAAAAAACATCATGCAAAATAACTCTAAATATTCAATAAAAGGTCTTCAACTGTCACCCTCTTGATCAAGTGACATTATTATATCATTCAAACTCCGGATCTTTCGAGCAGATTTCTTTTTTCCACGAGGGGCAGATGTGGAAAGAATCTGTTTTTGAACCATCTTCTCTTTCTTCTTGGTCATTCTGCAAACAAATTTAAAAAAATGTAAAAACATAGATCGTGGATTACTTTTTAAGTTTTAACACTGTTGCCCAAGTTTAATCGACAATTAAAGGGTCATCAACAGATATGATTTGAACAACATCCTGCACAAATGTGCAGTTTGACTAGAAAAAGTCAACAGATAAATAAAACACAATTCTATTAATTTCACACATAAAATGATTACATATTTGGGTAATTATAGGTATATGTATGTCTGTTAACTACCAAGGTAGTTATTTAACTAACTTTCTAACCGCCTAAACTGAAATAACTACCAAATAACCGACTTTGACTTTCAAGGTTGACTTTCTGTTTTGACTTCTAAATTTCTTGATTAACAATTCCAACATTGACATGTCCTGTTTTTAGCTAAAATCTTACTAGATTTTATTTGTTTAACCTATCAGTGCTGCAATTAAAGCCAACTTAAACATTCATATAAAAAAGTTGAATTTGACACCCGTAATAAAAGTATACGATTATGAAGTTATATTTTATATTCATGCCTGTAAAAAAATATACCTGGATAAATTCTTAGCAGCTTTAGCCTTCTCAACAAATTCTTTCAGATACCCTTTTGCTTCATCATCAAGATCACTCTTGTCAGACTGTAAAAAATATAGCATAAAAATGTAAAATCCCCATTTTTTATATATAGTAGAACAGTTTGTGAAATGCAATGTAATTTTGTCTAACGTCTTGTTATAAATTAAAATAAAATTAAAATACCTTCTGCTTCTTGGGCATTTCTATGGAAGCACTCTGTCAATTGAAACATCGAATTAGATTTTGGGTTCATAAAAGAAACAGTTTATTTGCAGATTTAGATCCATATCATTAATTTTGTTTACATAAAGAGAGATACTTTGATATTTTAAAAGAAACAAAAACATCTGCATCTAAAAGTCTGAACACTTTATGATGATGTGAAAACGAACAGTCAAAGAGCAAAAAGAAGAAAATAAAAAATAAAATAAAATAAAATAAATTAAAAAAAAAAAAAGAATAAACCGCAACAAAACCTTATCTTTCTCAGTGACTGCTTCCTTTAACCATGAACGACCTAAAGTATACAGAGATTTGCCAGGAAACTTAGCCTACAAAAATACAACATTAGAATAAAAAACTTTATTTATTTGAGCCGTTAGAGATAAAACATTACCCAAATTAACACATTTATAGATTAATGAGTCAAGATATCCACTTCATTTCATCATAAAAGGCTCAAACATGTTTATTGTTTGCACTAACTTAATAAAGCATTGTTTAAGACTTTAAGCATATTGACAAACACACAAGCATATCTGATGGATATTTAATCAACTAATGACGCTTTCCATAATAATATCAATTTATCAAACATAACATAAAAGTAAGAAAATAAGCTTACCTTCTTATCAGAAACAAACATTAAAGTGTCGCAGCCTTTTGAAAACCTACAAACATCATGAGGAAAAAAATAACTACCGACTGAAAAAAAGAATAATAATATAATATATATATAAATATATACATATATATATATATATATATATATAAATAAAAATAGCAATTGGCATGCAAGAAATATAACAATACCCCAAATTTTTTATGTGATCTTCAAAAGCAACTGCCGATGGGTATCGAACCTACACATGAGCAAAAGGTTATTTGATGTTACAGTATGACATGAAAAATCATCTGTAAAGTAAAAAAAGGAAATGTATTATTACTTAAAATTATAAAAAGACAACAAAAATTAATATATCATTTTTATTTGTTTATGTGTCCCACAAACGAATATAACATGCGCATAGAAAATCTAAGAAAAAATTAGTACATACAGAACACCAAAGTACCAAACTAAAAGATTATACTCGTACACTCAAAATCACGTATTTTATCAAATATATTTATTAAGCATACCTTGTACTTTTGTTTAATTTCCAAAATATCTTTATTGGAGAAGCAAAGGTGAATATAAATATTGGTGGCGGTTGTACCTTATTTTCAGATGACCGTTGCTTCTTGAGTTCTTCGCCATTTGGTTGCTTGACAGATGATACCATGACTGAAAAATAAAACAAAAATGTTGAAAAAATAAATAAATAATAAAAAGAAATAAATAATCTTTTAGAGATTTAAACAATAGAACTATATTGCAGGGATATGCGTGCGGTGAATTAACTGCTTTAAACAATGAAGTATAAGGTGGTGCACTTAAATATAGTCTTAAACCAAGCCAATGTAATAAAAATAATAAATTATAATTATAGTTTGTCCAAATATAAAAGTTACAATTATAGGGGGTGTTTGGATGTGAGGTTTTAATGTGATTAAAGTGACTTGAAGAATCACAACTGAATAGTGAGACAATCAAATATAAAATTTATTTTGAACTATATATAGCTAGAGGAACTAAATTTGTCCAAACGCTCTTAAAAAGCAATAAAAAGTTTAAAGGAGATCAAGCCATTAACTAGTTTCAGATTTTCAATTTCTCCAATTAAAAAATAAAAACTGAAAACTGAAAACTTCAACATAGTTTTTTAATTGCTCCATTGGCAAGAGAAAAACAATACAAGGTTTATACTCAAAATCGATTCACAAGACGACGATCCATTAAAATTCTATCTAGAACCGCGTAATAAAAAAACAATCAAAAAAGAAAATTAAACTCATGTATAAAGCACAAATTGATCCCTAAAATCAAGTATCAAGTAGACCATTAAATTCAAATCTAATATTGATTCCATATAGTATAAATCGAAAAAGGAAAATACTAAAGATCTATAGCACCAAATGAATTAAAATAACGAGTAAGGAAAAAAAATGATGAACAAAGGCAATGTGGAATCGTTGAGATTTCTACCAAAAAGCCACAAGAAAATCGAGAATCAACACCGATCTTATGATATACAAATAGATTCTCAACAATAGATCGATTTGTTCTAAAATGAATATCAACAATTCACTTCACTAGAATTATAATAAAAAAATTAAAAACAAAATTCACCTAGGTTACTCCGCCTCCTGTATCGCCTTTACTCTATTGTGTTGCCTTTACTCTCCTACGTCTTTATATATACACACACCACACGCTGGGTTAGAAAAAACATGTGTATTACATGGGTTAAATAAAAGAAAAACCAAATAGTGTAGGGGGTAAATAAGAATAATAGAAGACTGAATAAACACACAAACAAACAAACCTACCCAGTGAAATCCCACTATAATAGTAGGGTCTGGGGAGGTGGGACAAAGGCAAACCTTACCCTTATCCCAGAGGGATAAAGAAGCTGCTCCAAAGAGACCCCCAGCTCAGAGAAGGCTGAATAAAGAAAATATTAAATATTATGAGGAAAAAAATAAAACATGAAGGGTGAAATGAGCTCACAGAATTGTTACACGTAACACAATCAATTACTTATTTATTAAAAATATATATCTTTATATTTCTAGTGCATGCTAGTCAAGATCATTAATTCAACTGTATAACATTAATATTCATTTATAGATTACCAATTTAAAATCTCTTCTTTTGGCAAAAGGACCAAAATGTCCCTCTTTTACTCTCGATCTTATATGCCATTGTGGTAAACCACATTATGCCACAACGTCATCATTGCACTCAGTATATCCCACTTAAAGTTAGGGTCTGAGGAGGGTAAGATGTAGACAACCTTAAATATATCCCCTAAGAATAGAGAGGCTGCTTCCAATGAGACCCCCGGCTCATGATGCCTGAGTAACCGTCTATCATAGTTTTTAAGTTATTTTCACAAAAATAAGTAAATTAACGTTAAAATTAGTGCAACTTTACTTTTACCCCTTAAGGGCCCACACATATATACATTATATGTGCGCGCCGCAAACAGGAGTATTATGCCACAATGTGTGGTACGATAAAAATGGCTAGATGCACCTGAGAAAATACCAATATGAAGAACTTCACTTGAATAATTAACCGCATTTTTAACTATTGTGCAATCTTTTATGAAAAAGATTTGTTTCGACATTACATAAATTGAAAAAGGTCAAGGTAATCTATCAAGAGCAATGAGTAGTTAATAAAAGGCCTACTTTGACAATTAGTCGATCACATTGGATGAACACATGTAACTCATTGTCTTCACTAATTATATGTTTTATAGGTTTAAATTGTTGATAACTTTTTATTTTCTTTATCCGAAGGAAGTTAAAAACTTCCTACACATACCATTACATTTTAAGGGTTTGATAGATGGATTTAGCGTTTATCTGCATAGCACATTAGCATAAGCACCCTATCTAAGTAATTTAGTTGACACACAAATTCATTTGTGAAAATAGTAAAATACACATAAGTGATGAAACATGTAAACCAAAGTACACATGAAACACATAATTTGGATCCCAAAACAATTATGTGCACATATGTCTCCTTCAAACGCATAATCCATGTTACCATACTTGATATTTCATACAAAAGTGTGCAGCAACTAGATACTAGTGAACCCTTACAATTCCTACATTTTCCAAGCCTATAGTACTTTTGAAGGTTAACCTTGTAAAAAAAACATCCACCATAACTAGTAATCAAGATTTGCATAATTAGTAGATTTAGGTGATGTAATTCAAAAACTATGTGAAATCTAAAGAAAGATAGATTCTTTAGATAAAGATCAACGTGAACAAAAGAGTCTTATCTCAGGTTATCATCGCCTCATCGGTACTTAAGTAGCATTTGGATGTGTGTTCTAAAAGTATTATTGCAAGTTTGCAGCTTTAGCAACCAGAATCAAATAACAAGTATAAAATTATAACTGAATGAATAGGACATAAAACTCGTAATCGATTATCCAAACACTCAAAAAAAGACAACCTTAACATTATAAAAGGCCAAACACAACGGTTTGTAACAACTTACATATATTAATTCACCAAATGATGATCATTTTGTCTAATCCCTTTGGGCACTAATGTGCATTGCAAGAACTACTCAACTTAATTTAAAAAATTAGAAATTCAAACACACTAAGGATGCCAATTTATAAAACTTGCTACTCATACACTCAAGAACTTCTAAGTGAAAGTACAAACTGTCCCATCACACAAAAATTAAGCATTCCTAAGAACAATTATCGCAAATTGAGTACTAATTCAACAATAAAAAATGAAATTTTTGAATAAAGGCATATATTGATGAAGACAGCTGATCAAACCTTTTGGTTTTGCAAAACCAAGAAACCCGTTTGGGCACCACCAAGAAGATCTAGAGTCTGAATAAAATCATCCAAATTCGAAATCCAATATGGTGGGTAAACAGTGTAAGATCGTAAGAGGGAAGACATACGATTGACCGTCGACGCCGAAACGACTCATTCTCAGATGAAGTTCTTTTGCCGGAGGAAACCAAGAATAAAGAATTGTGCCGCCGGTAACAGGACTACTGGGGTTAGAGAAGTATGGAATTGGGGTGAAAGGGTTTGTTGATGGAGTTCCGGTAGCCGGAGGTACGGGAACTGTCGCGATTGATTGGGTAGTGGTGCATCGGAGGAGATTCAGGTGAAGAAAAAAGATAATTGAGTTTTATCCTCGTATATCAAGTCTGAATTTGCTTAAGGATCTTTAATTCTTTATGTTATTTTGCTGTTGTTTTACTTATGTTAATTCTTTATGTATTTGAAAAATAATAATTTTGGTTAAAAACGAACTCATTTTTTATGTTTTTATCTGGAGATTTGATTATGCTATATATTTTGTTTTCTTCATTAGAACATGCTAAAAGTGTACATATGAGTTATCTCAGCGTATGTCGATCACATCGTATAACGAATAATGATTATTTGTAACGAACAACGATTATTTGAGTCGTATGATTTTGTTAGTGGTCATACAAGTCGTATGACTAGTAATTGTTTTGGTTAAAAATTAACAAGTGTCAATTTTAGATATTCCAAATTAGTTAAGTGAGGCTAAGTGTTTTGTTTAAACGTTGGATAC
>WOUH02000028.1:7159771-7210199 GCA_009936405.2 Stevia rebaudiana | reverse complement strand
CCTTCTATGTTACTTGTTCTATTTCATTGTAATCTTTGCATTGAATCAATAGATTAACAATTAGTTTGTTCTTAATTTCGATTATCTGTACTTGCGTAAATTTGGGTACACAACATGGGTGCTTTCATTGATTCGTTTGCAACGATGGCGGACGAATCGATACTCTTGGATAGCATTAACTCCATGCTCGATAATATTACTCGGATTCAAGGCGCTTTGAGCCGGATCTCTGCAACATTGGATTTACAGGACGCCAAGTTTCTCCAATTACAGAATCTGATTTCCCCTCACCCTACAATCGATCATGTACCTGAGCCGATTGATTTCAATGACGATGAGAATCTGAATCTAGGGTTCGCTATTGCACCAACTATGGCTACTACTCCTCTGATTTCTAATTTAAAATTAGGGTTGATGAGTTCGGATGATCCTAATGTCTCTCATCATACATTTACTGGATCGATAATGATGAGAATAGATTTAAATTATGATACTCTTGATCAGACAACAGGAACGAGGGCTATTGCTCCAAATCAATCCGATCTGATGGAGCTTACAACTTCTAATTTGCCCTTGCCATTGGATCCACATTCTATTCAGCTTATCCGTATCCCTTCACATAATCATATTCAGGTATATCAACTGAATCCACTTTTAGTACCTGTAGCTCATGTTCAACACTGTGAGTTTAGAAGTTTTGGTAGGCTCTTTGTTGGTCTTTGTTCCCAAATTATTGCTGAATTAAACCGAACCGATTCATTTTTTGATATCGGTCAAGTTTTTGTTGCAACACCATACTTTCCTAGAGATGTTAAGGGGTTTGAATCCATTGGTGACCATGTATTTCATCCTATATTACATCTCGTTGTTGAAACAAAGATTGGTGACTCTAATTTTGGGATTAGTATTAGAAACATGGTGCTTGAACTTCAACTTGGGGTTCAACGCATTAATTGGAAATGGGAAACTAAGTCTATTACTGCTATTGCACCACTTGATTGTATTTCTCCTAGAACTAAGCCTATTGTAACACGCAATAGTGTTCACTATCACTCGTATGGTAGTTTGATTTCCCACAAGATACTGGTGCTTTGGTTCCAAATAAGGGATACACGCCTTACTTGGAAAGGAGGAACCACTACTCTTATATCTTATCCGGCTGCAAAAGTCGAGAATCAACCACATTCATTAGTCATATCTCATGGATTCATCAGTAAGGGTTTTAATGAGTCACCACTTTTGATTTTGCACGTGTTTTTTTGTTTGGGTATTGAATTGGATGTTGCTTTTTCACCAAAATTGGTTATGCATTTTGTTTCTGTTTTTAAGGAACATAAATTTGTTTATGATATTATGATGCAACCATATTTAGTTTCTTCGCAAGATGCTTATGATATATGGATGATACCATGGCTTCGTATTGTTTATGATATTGTCAAAACTCAACAGGTGGTTGTAATCAAGGGTTTTAGGGTTGTTTTTGTTAAAGTGTGTAGGGAAATAATGGCCAATTCAGGTTACCAAATTGCGGGTAATAGTTGCAGTGATCACGGGTTGATGGTCAATATGGTACTCATTTATTCAGGGATGAAATGTATTCATGAACCACAAAGCATAAACATGATGAGTGTTATACAGTTTTGTGTTGCAGGCCCTTCCAATAAATCAGAATTTCTAGCTACTGTAACGATAATTGTGGTGGCAAAAAGTCCTGGTGGTGCATATGTTTTATATCTCAATGGAGGAAATGTTTCACCGTCAACATTTGCAAATTTTGCATTACCCACATTGATAAGTTATAAAATGGCTACTCATGAACTGATATATACCAAAGGTTTAATCCCACTTTTGTCCGGTAGCTTGAGCTCTACAAATTTAGCACTTAATTCCTTGGGGTTTGGCCTTTGTTTCAAATATATTGGATGCCAAGAGATACTTTTATACTTTGACACGCCACGATATCATAAGATGATTCATGTTTGGGTGTGGCTGTTTATTTATGTGAATTGTGACACATTGAAAATGATTGCTGCAACGATGCTAATGAAGAAAATCAATGAGGACTCTATCAATGATGTCGTGATTGCTTTTGGTCATTTGATTTTGGGCCATACACCTGATGTTGTTACCCAGTTCATGTACCTTTTTGACCAACATATGGGGTTAATAAAGTTAGTTAGTTCTGTACTACTTCGGAATCCAATAGGAAAATTGTTGGCAGTAAATAGAATCGCTTGCGCTGTGGTTCGAACCCGATTGCTAGGTTGGCAAATTGTTTACAGTTCACAATGCTTTCTCAAGGTTTTGCGGCTACATTACACTTACAATGCTTTATTTGATGATTTCTCAATATATATTTTAGCCGTTGAAGCTTTTCATCAAAAAGTTGAAGACCAGATGGTTCTTGATATTCTCGGATGCCTTTTAGTGGGCAGTTTTCATTTGTGCATTGAGTTTGCTATGCAAGTGTCAATAATAGCTTCTTCCCCATGCCATTTTTAATATACATAGCATATGAAAACAACTGTCTACTTTCGCCGATGCATAAAACAAGTCTCCATAAAAAGGTTGTTGACTTCAGTGCTGTATATGGGCATCAACCACCCAACATCGCTTCTTTCACCACCATGGCATATTGATGAAACAAATCTCACTTTATTATCCTAAAAAGTTTCTACATCAGGACAAGAAATAAGAGGTCCTATTGGTTTGTATGAGACGAGTAGCATTATTGTGTTCCCCAACCACGAACAACTACCAGTTTTATTGGATTACAATGTTAGGGTGAGGTTATCCTAGGGAGGAGGCTTAGGGTAAGGAGGCATCCCATCCATTAGATCTTATGATCAATGGTCAGGATTAACGCGGTGGCATTTTTGTAATTATTCGGAATCGTATAACACAATGAAGGGTAATATAGTCACAATCGTATAACACAATGACAGTCGTATAACACAATGACAATCGTATAACAAAATGACAGTCGTATAACACAATGACAGTCGCAATCGTATAACACAATGGCAATCGTATAACACAATGACAGTCGTAAAACACAAATCAGGACACAAAAACCTACGAAACGTACACATCGTATAACACAATGATGCATATCAAAAACACAATGATGCATATCAAAACACACAACGATGCATGTCGGTTCAGTTCATTTTAAAAATAAAAAAATTTTAAAATATTTTTTTTTAACTTTTATTTTAAATTTTTTTTTTCTTATCCTGTCACTTGTCGCTAATTAAAAAAATTGATTTTTCTTTAAAAGTTTTTAAAAATTCTTTCAAAAAAAGTTTTTAATTTTTTTTTTGCGAGCTTGGCACAATTACCAATGTAATCCTCCTTTAAAAATTCTCACATGCCACGTGTCGTTAACAAAGCCCCCATTACCCTAAGCGTTCTCCTTAATTGAACCCAACCCTACAAACTCATATCAAATATAAAGTAATTCTATATTTTCTTATAAAATTTGTTATCTGTATTTATTTATTAAATTAATTGTTAATTATTAATGATATCATATCTTAAAAATATTTACCAATGGAGTAAGAAAGATTTAAACAGTTAAGATTATGATATCAATGGTTAATCTTTAGTGACTTACATCATGAATGGACTTATAAGTCATATCTACACCAAATTATTTAATCGATGACCAACTTGTATCATCGGCTTTCAGGCAACAACGAATGCCTTGTTCGAGAACAAGATCGTTTGATGCCAATAGCAAACGTGATTCGTATCATGCGAAAGATTCTCCCTCCACATGCCAAAATTTCAGACGATTCCAAAGAAACAATCCAAGAATGTGTTTCTGAATTCATTAGTTTTGTCACAAGTGAAGCCAATGACAGGTGTCAACATGAGCAAAGGAAGACTATCACGGCTGAAGACATCCTTTGGGCAATGAGCAAACTTGGGTTTGATGATTACATCGAGCCGTTAACCGTGTACCTCCACCGCTACAGGGAGATTGATGGTGGTCATGACCGTGGGTCCGTAAGGTATGAACCACAACCCAAACCGTTTGCTATTGGTGATGTTTATCAAGTGGGTCATCGTATCATTGGTTCGACTACTATTCCTGGATTTGTGAAAGACTCACCAAGCGTTGGCTCATCTACGCCTGTTGCTGGGTTCGAGCCGTATGCTCGGTGTAACGAGTAGGGCTCGATCTTATATGGCAGTGACTCTATATATATATGAAAATATATGACGATGATGTTTGTTTGATTGTTTCCTTTTCTTTTCTGTCATGGATGATGTATGATATATCATGCTAAGGGGTTTTTGGGCTTTGGATGTTAGATGCAATGATGAACTACCAGTTTCTAATGTTATGTATGTTTAGATAAAAAACCGTTAATTGTTAGGGAAAATTATTAAAATGACAATTTGACCATCTATGTTACATGTTTTGTTCACATTAACTTTTTTGTTGCTTAAAATGTCCCTTTTAAGTACGAGTTTCGGTGTTGGTTGGTATACATATGTCCTACTACAAAAGTAACCAATAGAAAAATGTCGTCATAGATGTTGACAAAAGTGTTCTATGATCCCGTGTTGGACGCTCGTACTCTACGGGTGTCACACCATAATTCACGAGCGTCCCACCTTAATCTACGGGTGTTTGGCTGATATTTACGATTGGCAACACATATGATGGTCACGTGCCATTTTTCTATTGGTTACTTTTGTAGTCAGACTCTTATAAACGCCAACGCCCATATTTGAAGGGACATTTTGAGCACCAAAAAAGTAAAAGGGAAAATGTAAAGGACCGGTTGTTGTGCCCATTGAGCATGGCGTGAGCTGCTTAATGTGGACACTCACGCTCCAAACACCGCTCCCTCTATTTTACTTGGGTGTGAGGAATGACATCATGACTGTGCTCACGCGGTGGGGGGAGTAAGATCTATTTTTTATTAGTTTTTTTCAAATAATCACAATGTGCCACCTTAGTATTCTATATTTTACTCACCAAGACTTACTACACTCATTTCACCACTTTTAACTCTCCCTCTCACGCCTACATGGCCTTAAAACTTACACTCACTCAAACTCACCACTAAGTAGTTGTCAAAGTGATCATTTTAAGAATTGTCCCTTCAATTGTTATTGCTATATATGAATATCTCAAACCAATTATTTCTAACTCAAGTGGTTAGAATGAGGTGTGGAATTGGTCTCTCCCTTTGAGAAGTCTCAGGTTCAAATCATGCTCAGAGTAATTGCTCTGAGCAATTTTCAATGATGGAGAGAAAGTGCACCTCGGATAGATGTCACCGGTTCAAACCTGAGGAGGAGAGTGAGTTTACGGATTCTATCTGGTTCACGCTTATCTAGAAGATACGGTCTCACGGAGGTCGAGAAATCGACTTTAGCTACATCGCTTGACTACCGGTGACTAGCACATGATATCATATGCTCTTAAAGAAAAAAAAAATATGAATATCTCAAAATATGATAAAAATGAATCCTGAAGTAGGCATTGCCTTGTGTTTCGTGTACAACAAACCAGCAGGCCACCTTTGTTTTTGTCGCCGCCGTCATTCCGTCAAGCGACAGCCGCTTTGTTGGGCTGTTTCTTTGCTTTTCTAGAGCAACTCCTCCAAGAAAATATTTAATTTGAATTTATGGTCCCTAATATATTTTAGTTTTTTTTAAAAAAAAAACTATTATACTTCTAAATTTCATATAAAATATTTAGATTTGTCATGATTCGAACCCGAGACCTCTTATAATAGTGCTCCTAGAGGAAACCCTCTGCCATTGGGCCATCAACCCCAATTGTTTATATTTTAGTTATAGCCACTTTTTTTAAAGCCAGTTACAACCACCAACCTTAATTGCTTCATCTTTTGTATCCGGTTTCATCCTTAATATCAGTTTGAACTTTGGCCCATGAAAGGTTGGTATCTCTTAATCTTTCGTTCAATTTAGTTGCATCGGTATGTAATTTGACCAATCCATCGTTGATTAAAGTTTAGACCCTTAACTTTTTTGTTGTAGAACTTCTCTCTTACCATTACCCTCACTCTCGAGTCTCCATCCACTAAATTCACAAATGACTCAAAGAGAATATATACACATACGACGTACCATTTCATTATTTACATTTCTGACACCTTTCAAATTTTATAAGACTTGTATCTATCTTCACATCATGTATGTAGACGTTGAAGTTTTTCAGTTTTGTATCCTGATTTATTTGAAGAATGTGTATTGTGGGAGTATAGTCACCATTGCAAGATACATTTCATTTGATACTAGTAGTTAATACGTCATAAATCACATTCGTCACAAATCACCTTCAACTTTCTTGTTTGATACTACAATAGAAAACATAGAAAAACCTTGTTGTAATTCTTAAATAACAAGTTCATCGAGTCTAACTAGAATTTAGGTGGTTGTACCTTGAAGAGACAAACACATAAATATTAAATATTTTTAAGAAAACCATGTCAAACATAAACCGTTGGTTCCTTTATGCTCTTATACGTCCATACATTGTTGGATGCTAGAATTTTGCATTCAACAAATTCTATATTACGGACCCAAAAGAACACATAAATTATATCATGTAAATTTTACTCATTCAATTGGTGCATTTAGTTTGTGTTTAATAAAAGTGTTACTTGTTTAGTTTTTACCAAATTAAATGAATCACCTTTTCACTTGAATAACATAATGCAATGACTCTCCCCACCCAACCATGTAGAAACAACCCACACTCTGGTATTTAGATTGACTTTTCCTTAAAATACTTACCTGTACTCATGATTAGTTGATTACCAATAATTACTATTTTTTCAACCAAAAGCTTTTAGCCTAATAGTATCGAGGTGTTATTGGATGAATGTTACTATCAAGTTATAGTCCGGCACAACAAAATTGTAAAGCTTTAAGACCAGATTAGTGGTTTATGCCCTAAAGAAAAAAGAAAAAGAAGTCAAAATAAAAATATTGGAGAATCGAGTCGGTTTACTCGTGGTTTATGCCCTAAAACCTTCTGTGATCTGTGCAAGATTTCTAGGGTTTAACACTCTCCAATCCTAACAAATCAAAACCAATCCATTTGCAGTCCCCAAATGGGTCGTTCTAACGCAACTAAACTCGTATCATGGCTTGCTCGCCGATCGCTTTCCCACATTCCAGTACGCCTCTTTCCTGTTTTAAACATGTACTGTAAATTCATAAGATGTGTGTGTTGTAATTTTACGATTACAGGTGTATGAGTCTCCGATTAGAGGAGGCTACAGAGGATTTTGTTCTGTAAAGCAGATTTGGATTTTCAGTGCGCCCAATTATAGAAACGGTAAATCTATGTCGAAAGAACAAGAAATCCGATCTTTTGATCATCTTTTTTTTCCTGCTTGATTAATTTGAACTTTTAACAGTTGGCACATCAAGGTTTTGGCCCAATCTTGGAACTGTTAATACTGATTGCGGTTCCATTAGATCCATTCATGGCACTGGTAATTCTTAATCCCTTCATTTTACAGTTGTTTTTATACAAATTTGAAGCTTTCACAGTTAGTATTATCGTGTTCAAGAACTCTATTACTAGTTACTATTATCTGTTACTTTTTCCTATGCATATAGTTAAGAGTTTGTGGCCTTTTGTTTTAACCTTTAGTTGTTTATAGTGAAGGTTTTAAAACCTAAAAAAGGATTAATGATATGCTATGAAAGGGGTTTGATAGTGAGTTTTTAAAAGATTTTGTATGTACATTTACATACTTTTGTTGGAATTATTAAAACAAAGATCAGGTTTAATTAGCATCAACAATCTTTTTTTTAAATCTTTACCAGCATTTATGGCTTCAAAAGATTATTACGATACACTTGGAGTGAGTAAGAATGCAACTTCTTCAGAAATCAAGAAAGCATATTTTGGGGTTTGTATCTTTCTTGAAACTGTTACCTCTTTTCCTTTATTCTACTGCAATATGTCATTGATTTTCTGCACTTTTATTGGAGTGTTTATTTTTAATATTGTCATTTCTAGTTGGCAAAGAAGTGGCATCCAGATGCAAACAAAGATGACCCAGAAGCAGAAACCAAATTTTTAGAAATTTCAAAGGCGTATGAGGTCTTGATTTTATTAATGTTTATTCACACCATACATTTCAAGATTCCATTAGAAAGTCTACAGGATGTGAAATTAACAAATCTATTAAACTAGTGTTATCTTTTTTTTGCAGGTTTTGAAGGATGAGAATAAACGAGCAGATTATGACCAGGTTGAATTATGCATGTCTTTATATTATAATTTTTCTTTACATTCTACTTCACATCATTAATTACTTTTGTTATATTAACATTTTCTTTAATGGATTAATGATTTTTTAGGTTGGTCATGCTGCTTATGAAGCAAGTGTTAATGGTCCAGATGGTGGTGATACATGGAATAATCCATTTCACAATTTTGAAGATGTAAGTTTTTTTTTTAACAAATGTTTTTGCTTCAATTCTGAATCTAATCAGTTAGTTTAATCATCCTGACATCCAACACAGCAACACTTATTCTGTTAATACACTTTGATTCATTTTACATACAATTTTTTTTACAGAATAATATGGTGTTAACAGAGAGATAGTTATATATTAGTTGAAATTGTCTTTTTTTTAACTGCAAATTTGTTTTTGACATGTAAATTTAACTTCTCTTTTGACTTTGTGAATCAGATATTTAATATTAACCCATTTGCTTCAAACTACGGTGGCAAGGATGCTGAGGTATCTATCTAATTGACTATTTCATTTGTTGTTGGTGATGTTTATGCAATTTAATTCATTATCTGAATTTTTTTTAAATAACGTTATTAATAGGCTTCTGTTGAGCTTTCTTTTATGGAAGCTGTTCAAGGATGTACCAAAAATATAGTTTTTTATACTGAGCTGCTTTGTGAAGCTTGTGGTATGAAAAATCTTTAAGCTATCATCGCATGATTTGTTTTATTTTTTTTTGCTTATTTTACCTTTTATTTAAAAAGAGAAATAAACATTGTGAGCGTCAAATTTTTTTTTTAATTGTGGTTCATTGCAGGCGGATCTGGTGTTCCTCATGGAACAAAGCCTGAAACTTGTAGGCGATGTAAAGGAGCAGGCATGGTTAGCATTTTTACAATTTTAATATCTAATTTTTTTTATTAGAAAGTATATTTTTTGGCTAAACTTTTAAATTGTGGTTTCATTGTTTATAGACAATTAGTCAAAATGGTCCATTTAGAATGCAGACCCCTTGCAGCCAATGTGGCGGAACTGGCAAACATGTTAAGGTACATTCTTTACTACTTTTACACGCGTTTGTGAAAGTTTCTTACAAAAATAAAAACCAAAAAAGAAAGCATAATATTTGATGATGAAGTGGTTATATTTTGGGTGTGAAATGATATCATTCTTCTTAAATGCCAACAAAATAAGCAATTTCTTAAATCAAAAGTTTAAATAGTAAATTTTATACGAATGTAACTAAATTCTTTATTTCTTCTTCACTCAACATACGAGTGTTAGAAAAAAAAAGTGAAGATACTTTTCATTGGGATTAAAAATTTATACTGGAAAAGAATTTACCAACTTTAGTTTTTTCATGATTTACTTATCTCCTCTTTTCAAACTGTCTGCATTCTACATTAACATTTTAGCTCCAAAACAACAATATTATAAAATATAAATATATAGATTATCAAAATATTTATAACATATTTTACTTATTGGTTGACTAAACAGAACTTGTGCAAGTCATGCAATGGTCAGAGAGTGGTTAGAGGACAGAAATCTGTCAAATTAAACATTATGCCAGGTATGTTACAATGATCTCATATTATTTTGTCAAATCATGTTTCAAGTAAATTGTTTTTAAACCTGATTTATCATTATGAATATTTCATTTTGTGATATATTTTTAAATTATTCCGGCTTTGAATCCGCAGGAGTCGATACAAATGAAAAATTAAGGGTTTCCAGAAGTGGTGGTGCAGATCCAGATGGCAACCAACCGGGTGATCTTTATGTTCTTATTAAGGTATGTTGAACTAATACAAAAACTAATTCAAATTCCATTGCTTATTTTGCATAAATTAGGTCAATTTTATATATTTGAAAACATCGTGCTTACATATATATTTTTTAATCATAATCATTACAGGTGCGAGAGGATCCTATTTTTAGGCGAGAAGGGGCCCACATTCATGTTAATGCTAACTTGAGTTTGAGTCAGGTAAACTACCTGCTTTTTTATTTATTTATGTTTGTGTAATTAGTAATGGTATTTAATTTTTTAAAAATTAGGTTATTTTTATTTATAATTTATTCAAGTTATGCAAATGATCTTCATCTGCAGGCAATTTTGGGAGCAAACATTCAGATCCCGACATTAACAGGAGATGTTCTCGTTAAGGTTGATTTCATATTTCTAAGAATAATAAACATCTTACAATTTTTATTTATTTATTTATTTATTTATTTATATATTATTTTTTTATGCAGGTTCGTGCGGGGACTCAACCAGGTTCAAAAGTAGTCCTAAAGAGAAAAGGTTGGTTTTAATTAATTTATTGTTATCCTGTTAAATTTGTTACATATTCATTAGGAAATATATAAATGATTTTATGGAAGTTTTTAATTGTTAATATGCTTAAACTAACTTTTTTTTTTTTTTTTTTAAATTACAGGAATTAAAACCCGAACCTCTTATTCATACGGAGATCAATATGTACACTTCAACGTTAGCATCCCAACGTATGTTTTCCACGACTAACTATCAAGCTGAAATTTGCTGGTTTGCAACTAATATTTTTGGTAATTTGATTATAGTTTTGAAAATTATTTATAATGATTTTTAGGAAATTGACACAAAAACAACGTGAGTTAATTGAGGAGTTCTCCAAAGAAGAAAATGGTGAAGATGAGAAGCAGGTTGCTGCTGGAGGGTCTATTTAGTCTATTGAAGATTTTTTTATTAAAACCTTATATTTTTTTATATAAAACAGAAAGAGATATTAATATGATGTATAACTTATTTTTGATTTAGTATAGAAAGAGCTTTATTATCTGTGTTCAATTGCATCTGTTATAATTTTACTCTTGTTTTATTTTGTGCTTTTATGTACTCTGTAAAAATAAAGTAAAATAAAAGTATATATGTATTAATGAAAGTGGCGATTCATACATGATTTCCAAGATATTTAGACTATACAAAACTACAAAATTACGTATATAAATTTCTTAGGCTCATGATCGATATAAATTTCCACCTTTTAGTTTTTATTTTTGGGTAAATTGTCAATTTCGTCCCTATGTTTTGGGCGCAATTATCATTTCAATTCAAAGAGAATTTTTTTTAGCATCCGAGTCCCTGATCTTTCAAGTTCTTGTCATTTTCGTCAAATCCTCTAACTCTGTTAATAAAACTCTGTTAACTTTGAGGGTATTTTTGTCATTTCAATTTAACTTTTTAACTTTGCCATTTTGATCCAAACCCCACCTTTCCTTTTTTGCCAGTTTGATACAAAGTTCACCATCACCACTGATACCACCACCACCACCACTGCCGCCGCCGCCACCACCACTACCACCGCGGCGGCAGAGGTGGGTATGGTGGCGGAGGTACTGGTGGTGGACTTTGGATCAAACTGGCATAGAATAAATGTAGGGTTTGGATCAAAATGACAAAATTGAAAAGTTAAATTGGAACGACAAAAATACCCTCCAAGTTAACGGAGTTTTATTAACGGAGTTAGAGGATTAGACGAAAATGACAATTTACTGAAAATGGTGGAATAATAAAATGATGATATAATACAAAAAGTATAAACACGTTCGTTAGCACTATACAAAACATGAGAATTTTTTTAACCATAGACCCAAATAGTCATATTTTATTCTTCAATTATTTGTAAAATTGACCGCGTTTTCTTGTTGATTAAGGTCAGTTAGGTAATGCTTCTGCTTTTTCCCTCCCTTTTTACATCTTTCTTTCTGCTGTTTCTTTTAGCAAAAAGTATTTTATAAATCCCTTTTCAAAGTAGCAAATTTTCCACTATGATGATAGAATTAGAAACTACTTCTCTCTTAAGATTTTGAGTTCAATCATCTGGTAAGTTCATCATCATCATCATTCTAAAATTTTCAGTTTTTAATGAGTTTAGTATGCTCAATGAATTTGGTTTTTGATAGATTAACCAAGAATTCGGTTTTCTTGACTACTTAAAATGATGAAAACCCTTTAGTTTGTAACTGTCACTCTGTTTGGAATCAATTTCCCTCTGATTTTTGTAACTTTCATTGAGTTACAAATTGAACCAGGTTGATGCTCTGTTTTTAAACTAAAGTGTAAAAAGTTGTTTTCTTTTGTTCTTCAATGCAATCTAATGCGTCAATTTTATTTAATTCAATTAGAAGTGCATGTAGCAAATGTTTTTAGTCTTCTGCAATTTTGTTGCTGATTTGTTTTTTCTTAACAAAGTTTTTTTTTTTTAAGAAACAATGGCTTACAACCAAAGAGGATCTGACAATCCGCCACCTGGACGGATGATGCGGACTCAAACATTTAATAATTTGGACAGTGAAGTTGTGCCTTCATCACTTGCTAAAATCGCACCGATTCTTCGTGTTGCTAATGAAGTTGAATCTACAAATCCAAGAGTTGCGTACCTTTGTAAGTTGTAGTTTATGTTAATTAATATCCGCTAATAATTTTACAAGTTTTGTTCTTTTGAGTGACCAATATCAATGTTGACCTTTTTAAGACTTTGAAATGTTGACTTTAATTTTAGTCACAGTGGAATTGGTGGTAAGAATTACTGTAAATCTGCAAAAGTTAAGTTCTTAATTCATGTTGAAACTGATTATATTCTTCTTGTTAGTAATATAAATCATTCATGTATAATTTTATCATTATCTTTTAATGCAATAACTTGCTTTACATGCTAAAATACAACAATATAAAACTTTATCGCGTATGCACTCAGGTCGGGTCTATGCTTTAGAGAAAGCCCAAGTATTAGATCCAAGATCAAGTGGACGCGGTGTTCGCCAGTTCAAAACTGCTCTACTTCAACGCCTTATGAAGGTACGTATTTAAGTATGTACATATGTATATATATGTATGTATGTATGTATGTATGTATAGCCTATGGGGGAAGTATACACAGAAAACTCACTTTCACTGAAAAAACTGTGGAAACCCCGTTTATAGTTCTGCATTCAATTTTATGACTTTTGGTGAAAAAATATAAAACAACATCGAGTGAATATTAAAAAAATGATTTGTATAAAAAATGATATTTTTTAGAAAAATACCGATATGCTACATATGAGAATTTTTTTTTTCAGATTTAAAAAAAATTACCTTCAACACTTTTTTTTTTTAATAAAAAGTGATGAAATTGGGTATAAAACCTACCATATTTTTTGTAAAAAAATAATAATGATTTTTTATATGGTTTTCTTAAGTTTTTTATCATTGTAAGTGGGTTTCCATTTTATCCATACCGTGTATGAGGAAAGTATAAACAAGAAATCCACTTTCACTACACACCACATGAACATTGTTAATCAATTCTCTAAAAAAAATTGATGTATTATTAACATTTTTAGGAAGAACAAACAACATTAGCAGGACGAACAAAGACAGATGCTCGTGAAATGCAGAGTTTTTACAGAGATTACTGCAATAAGTATATTCAAGCCTTACAAAAGACTGATAAAGCCGACCGGTAATAATAATTTCTTAATGATTTCTGTTTTCCTTAAAATTTGTATTATTTATTTTCTAATTTCTAAAATCCACATTGTGTATTAGTACTCGACTTACAAAAGCGTATGAGACTGCAGCTATTCTGTTTGATGTTTTAAAAGCTGTTAATTTCAACGAGTCTGTAGAGGTGGCTGATGAGGTAAATAATGGAGATTTATTTAACCTTTTAATAACTTTTAATTAATGAATTATTAATTCTTGTATGCATAGGTTCTGGAAGCTCATAATAAGATTGTTGAGAAGACAGAGATGTATGTTCCTTATAATATACTTCCACTTGATCCTGATAGTAAAAATCAAGCTATTATGAGATATCCAGAGGTAAGTTAAAAAAAAATTAATTAAAGAAATTTCAAGTCTTTCTAGCATATAACATTTTACTTAAGTAGTTAAGTGTAAATTTCAATTCATTTACTATGAACGATTCGATTTGGGTGTGTTTTATCTGTAATGCGTCAAATAGGAGTTGGATATGTTAGCTAAAACAGAAACGGGTCAAGTGGGTTGAAGTTGAATGGTTTGCAAGTCATCAAAGTGTTTTTTTTAATAAATAAAACCTTTAATTATTTTATTAAAAAGTGTTTTGGAAATAACATGATTATATGGTCATATATAATATTATATATGACACTAGTAGAGGGGTGCCCGTGATGCGGAGAACACAACACACCAACACAGATACCGAGAAAATGCTATAAACATAGGGAGTTGATAAATGAAATTTTTTTATATATAATAAACAAGGTATAATTTTTATAAAAGAATAATGTCTTAAATAAAAGTTATGAAAGGTATAGAAATGTCAATAAAAGTGGCCTTCTTAAAACTCTCAAACTCTTAAAAGACAATATTGCCCCCTTAAACTCCTAAATATCTATGTAAAAAGACAATTTTGTCCTCCTCAAATATATTATAATAAAGTATAGATATATCATCATCATCATCGTACTCAGCATATCCCACCTAAAGATAGGGTCTGAGGAGGGTATGATGAAGACAAGCCTTACCTCTACCCCGTAGGAATAGAGAGACTACTCCAAAAGAGACCCCCGGCCCATGATGCCTGACTAACCGTCAATCCAACTCTTTTAACGTTATTTTAAAAAAAATTAGTAAAATAACGTTAAAACTATTGCAATTTTACTTTTGCCCTTCGAGGGTCCACGTATATATACATTATATACGCGCACCGCAAACGGTGCGAGAAGTATAGATATAGATATATATTCATAAAAATATGAACTTATGGGACAAAAAATGTTCCGAGGTAGCCCAACCTGCAGAAATAAAAGTAACATGTTTTAAACTGTTATTCAACTTATTTCAACCCGCGTGCTAATTTTTTCAATTTGGGTTTATAAAAATGGTATATTTATAATTGTTAAACTTGTAGATTCAAGCTTCGGTTTCTGCACTCCGTAACACGAGGGGACTTATATGGCCCGATGACTGCAACAAGAAAGTAGATGATGACATCCTCGATTGGCTACAAACTATATTCGGTTTTCAGGTTTACCATTTAATGTTTTTACCTGATATTATTAACATATAAATATATAATGAATCTGAATGTCACTTGTTATTTGTCACAGAAAGATAATGTCTCAAATCAAAGAGAGCACTTGATCTTGTTGCTTTCAAATGTTTATATTCGCCAGTTCCCAAATCCTGACCAACAACTTAAGGTAATAATTCTAAGATTATTTCATAATATTAAAATAAAAAGGATTATTTGATATCTTCTCATTGTTGTTACAAAAGCTGGATGATTGTGCGGTTACTGAAGTTATGAAGAAACTTTTTAAAAATTACAAAAGATGGTGCAAGTATTTGGGTCGAAAAAGTAATCTTTGGTAAGTAAAACTTTCCTTGAGGTTTCTAAGTTTTTTAATGGTTGTTAATTAAAGTTTGATACAGAAACAACATTAAAAACATATCAAATGTCTTTTTTTAAAATTATAAAATTATGTCGATTGACTAAGAGGCTGTTTAGCAACTTCTGAATGAGTAAGTAATGAACCAGTAAAAGGTCTGAATTATTAATTGCTGAACCAGTAAGAAGTCTGAACCATTAAAAGCTAATATAATGCTTAACCGTTAAGAGGCAAATGCCTAACCAATTCAGATAACATGTCTTAACCATTCAGACTCAGTATATATAATGCTTAACCATTCAATGGCAAATGTTTGAATCATTTAGACATCTGCTCGCGAAACAAACAGTCTGAACCATTAAGTACTGAACCATTTTAAGAGTTAAACAATAGCCCCTAACAATATGTTACCATCATCTTCAATTTACAGGTTGCCAAATAGTAATATTCAACAAGAAGTGCAACAAAGAAAGTTGTTATACATGGGTTTATATCTTCTCATATGGGGTGAAGCTGCAAACTTGAGATTTATGCCAGAATGTCTTTGTTATATCTATCATAACGTACGCATCATGATTATTTTTTTAATCATTTTTGCATTCACATGTGCGTTGAAATTGTTTTAATGTTTTTTTGTTTCATAGATGGCATATGAAGTATATGGTATTTTGTCTGGTAGTGTTAATCCCATAACTGGTAAAAACATTAAACCTGCATATGGAAATGAAAAAGAGGCGTTTTTGTGGAAAGTTGTGGCTCCTATTTACAAAACAATAGCAAAGGTATGGTGTAACTATAACAAATATTTACAAGTTACAATATATGTATTTGTGTTAATTTGTAATGTTTTTATTTTAATTACTTTCATGTTTAGGAAGCTATAAAAAGCAAAGGAGGAAAGACAAAACACTCTCAATGGAGAAATTATGATGACCTAAATGAATACTTTTGGTATCATGCTTCTTTTTTCTGGTATCTTAAATGGTAATTAAATTAATAAAATTTATATTTAATGGTGGAAATATTGTAGGTCAGCTGAATGTTTTCGTCTGGGTTGGCCAATGCGCGAAGATGATTCTTTCTTTTGCGCGTCTCATGATGTAAGAACTCTTTAGAACCAAATATTGTACTTGCTACATAAAGATTTCATAGACTTTAACACAGTGAATGACTAGATATATAAAATGATTTTTATTTCAGGATAAAAGATTTGCTACTGGTGAAAAACCTGCAACAACAAAAGATGTTCATTCAATAGGAAAAATCAATTTTGTTGAAATAGATTCTTATTGGCATATATTTAGGAGCTTTGATCGGATGTGGAGCTTTTTCATTTTGTGTTTACAGGTAATCATCTTTATTTTTTTTTTTGTTGTGACATACAATGTTGTAAAAATCTGAATTAATCGGTGATTAATAGGTACCCAATGGTCTACCATTGTGATTTTACCTATTCAATAAAAAATCGGTAAAATCGGTCAAAACCAGTCAAAATTTTTAATTATGGTCAAAATCGGTGAAAAATCGACAAAATCGGTAAAAAAATTGTGTGTGTATATATATATAAGGTTGGAAAAAGACGTATAATAATTCCAATCCGGTTAATCCCGATTAATCGCTAGTCAGTATCCAACCACGCAACTAGCGTCTGGCGATTTTTACAACACTGATAACATATATACCGCATGCCTCGTTTTATTAACTATAATTCCTTTCATTCTTAAGGCGATGATTATTATAGCATGGAACGGGTCGGGTAAATTAAGTTCAATCTTTGAAGGAATTGTATTCAAGAAAGTTTTGAGCATCTTCATAACAGCAGCAGTTTTAAAACTTATACAAGGTAATCAATGACAACTCCAACTAAAATCAAAACTATTATGCATATGTCTACTCATATATGTTTATACTCTTATTTCTTAGATGGAGATTTATTGATTTAATTATAGTTTTTACTCCATATTTTCCAGCTGTCATTGATGTAATGATGATGTGGAAAGCAAGATTCAGCATGCCATTTCATGTGAAACTTAGATATATTCTTAAAGTTTTTTCAGCAGCATCTTGGGTTGTAGTTTTACCAATAACATATTCATATAGTTGGAAAAATCCTTCTGGTTTTGAAGAAACTATTAAAAACTGGTTTGGTAACGGGTCAAGTTCGCCTTCGCTTTTCATTATAGCAGTTGTTATCTACTTATCTCCAAATATCCTTTCTGGATTATTATTTCTCCTACCGTTTATACGTCGCAATTTGGAAAAATCTGATTACAAAATTGTGAGGTTCATGATGTGGTGGTCTCAGGTACTACATCCTTTTCACAACTTATTTTATTATTATTATTATTATAATTATTAATATCAATAATATTATTATTATTAGTTTTTTCACATTACTTTTATCCTTTACAAGAACACAAATTAATCATAATGTCATTAAATTTTGCAGCTTCCACTTTATGTTGGGAGGGGAATGCATGAAGATCCAATCTCCCTAATTAAGTATGACTTCTATATTTAATAATGCTGTGTACATTATTTGTTAAATTGTGTATTTTTTTATGTTTTTAAATTCTATTTCTAGGTACACAATATTCTGGGTACTCCTCATAGTGGCAAAGTTAGCTTTCAGTTACTACTTAGAGGTGTTTCTCTTGTTCCTCATCTTTTAATCGTGGAAAATAATAAATATTAAAATTGATTTCATTGAGATTATATACATAATGTAGATAAAGCCTCTAGTGGGCCCAACAAAAGCAATTATGCAACTTCACATAAGACGTTACGAGTGGCATGAATTCTTTCCTCAAGGTAACCAAATTTCGGAATCCATATATGGTATATGTTTATGCATATAAGTTTTTAATCATATAGTTTAGAAATAAAAATGTTACCAATTATCTTTTTTTATTTTCAGCTAACAGCAATATTGGTGTTGTGATTGCACTCTGGTCTCCTATTATTCTAGTATGTAATTTTTTTGGTTCTTTTCTACTACCTTTTTCCCCAAAACTTGTTTTTTTTTTAAATTATTTTTTTAATAATTACAGGTGTATTTCATGGATACTCAGATATGGTATGCCATATTTTCCACAATATTTGGTGGTATTTATGGTGCATTTCGGCGACTTGGAGAGGTTAATCATTAATGATCCAATTTGCATTATTCAGTAAATAATAATTACAATTTTGTTAATAGTTTTTGTTTACCAGGTTATATCGATTAGCGGATCAAATCATACATCATAGATTGAAATTGTGCAGACCCCTGACCATAAAAAGTCAAACACACACAATTGACACACAAACACTATAAACTCAATTACTGTTTTAATTGCTACAATTGAGGGAATGAGGGGTATTTATACCCACCAAATAAAGTTAAATAACTACCCTATAAGTTGGTTATATAACTAACTTTAACTACCCACATAATTTGATTTTTTTAGCCCAGTTTGACTTTCTGTTTGACCTTGTTATTTGACTTTGATTTCATAAATAATTACTTCCAAAAGTTTGAAGTTTTTTTTTTGGTATTTTCTTCTAATCTTTGTTTCTTTAGATTCGAACGTTAAGGATGTTGAGAAGCCGATTTCAGTCACTACCCGGTGCATTTAATGACTGTTTAATTCCACCAGAAAAAAAAGAAATGACTAAAAACGGAATCAAATCCACTCGAACCCGTAAACCCAATAAGGTTTAGTTTTCTTTTTCTTTGGCTCCTTTTTAAATATTAAAATTTTTAAATAGATTTTAACGTTTTGGGGTTTAATTATTTCAGGAACCAACAAATAAAGAGGAGACAGCAAGGTTTGCTCAAATGTGGAATAAAATCATTACAAGTTTCAGAGAAGAAGATTTGATAAGCAACAGGTATATATACTTTTGACATTAATACATGCATGTAATTTAGCCTTATTTTTTTATGCAATATTAATTTGTAAATAAGTGTTTTCATGTTATCAGGGAAATGGACCTTTTACTCATGCCATGTTGGGCTAATTATGACTTGAATCTTATTCAGTGGCCTCCATTTTTACTTGCTAGCAAGGTTTATTAATTATTAAATCACTTTTTATCATGAATATTGAGGATCTACATATAGGGTTTGGATAAAATGGAAACTCACTCTCAATGAGAAAACTCAAGAAAACCATATAAAAAATCATTTTATTTTTTCACAAAAAATAGGGTAGGTTTTATACCCATTTTCGTCACTTTTTATTAAAAAAAATTTTAAAGCGTTGATGAGATATTTTTCTCAAAATCAGCAAAAAATATAAAATAAAAAGTTCTGCATATGTAACTCATGGATTTTCAGATGTTTACATATATAAACTGTCTGTATTTTCAAAAAAATTTCATTTTTATATTCAAATCGTTTTTTTTAAAATATCCACATGGAGCTTTTTCATATTTTTTTCACCAAAGGTCATGAAATTGAATGTAGAGCTATAAAAAAAAACTAAAAATAATAATAAAAATACTCAGTTACATATGTAAAAACAGGGTTTCCATAGTTTTTCATTGAAAGTGGGTTTCTAGTATATACTTCCCCTGTACATATATATATATATATATGTGTGTGTGTGTGTGTGTGTGTGTCTTTTAACTTTTCAACAACTAATTTGCAGCTTCCAATAGCATTGGATATGGCAAAAGACAGCAAGGGAAAAGACCGTGATCGCCAACGAGAATTACAAAAAAGACTAAATGCAGACAGTTATATGCTTTGTGCTGTACAAGAATGTTATGCATCATGCAAAAACATTTTGAATTTTCTTGTTAAAGGGGAACATGAAAAGGCGTATGTACTTAAACCATCATCTGACTCATTTTATAGAATATGTTAGAGGTTGCAATTTCGACCCGTTTTATACTTAGGTTTTGTCTTTAATGGGTCAAATGCGTTAAGCTAAAAGATTTAACTAAAAACAAACATGTCAAATTGGAGTCAAAACGGTGGTCAAAAGTCATCCAAATGTATTCAAAGAAATAAACTTCATAATTTGCTTTACTAAAAGAAAATTTGGATGGTTATTGTAATAAATGTAGCTTTTTTCATTCGTGCTTGACAAATGAACTATTTATAAATGTATTATTTGTGAAAGTTTTTGTTTATTTGCAGTGTCATTAGTGAGATTTTTGACAAAGTTGACCATCACATAAAAGAGGGAGATCTTGTAAGTGTGATGGATATGAGTGCTTTGCCTAACCTCACTAATCATTTCATTCACCTCCTTGACTTTTTGGTCAGATACAACATCTTTGATTTTTTTAATTTTTTTAATTTTTTTTATCTTATGAGGCCAGTATCAACACCTAATTAAAATATTTGATTTCAGAAAAAGAATGAAGGAAGTGACAAGGCTAACATTATAATTGTGCTACTTAACATGATGGAGGTGGTGAATAAAGACATATTAAAAGAACTAGATTCAAGGTAAAATAAAATGCTTTCAAAATCACTTTAAATTATATAACATTTATTACTTAACTGTATTTTTTTTTGTTTTTGTTTTTTTGTTTTGTCTTTATAGCATGCTGGAGTCAACTCATGGTGGATCTTACAGAGTACATGAGGCAATAGCACCACAAAATAATCATAAGCCTTTTGCAGATCTTAATTTTCCTGTTGAAATTGATATAGAATCTTGGAAAGAGAAAGTAAGTTGTGATATAATATAAAAAACTTATTTTCTTTTACAAATCTTTTAACTGGTCATTATTTATATTTTCACAAGAGCAGAATGTAAAATTTATTAACTCAATTGACAGCCAAACATTTTATCAATCCAAATTACTTATAAATGTAACAGATTGTAATAAGTTTATAAATTCTTGTTATTTTGTCATTGATTCTAGATTAGAAGACTTCATCTATTGCTTACTGAAAAAGAATCTGCAATGGATGTACCATCAAACTTAGAAGCGAGAAGGCGTATATCTTTTTTCTCAAATTCATTATTTATGGACATGCCTATTGCACCCAAAGTTAGAAACATGATATCTTTCTCGTAAGTTTTTTAATCAATTTAATAACATGAATGAAGAATCAACAGATCTTTATATCATGGAGTGTTCTAGAATCTTCTATTATTGCATGTTACTTTTGTCTTTTAGGGTCTTGACTCCTTACTATAACGAGGATGTGCTTTTTTCTATTGATACCTTGAAAAAGCCAAAGGAAGATGATGTTTCCATCCTTTTTTATTTGCAGAAAATATTCCCTGGTAATTTTTTTTTATTTGTCTTTGATATTAAACTCTTTATGTGTTTAATAAAAATTTGTAAATAATTTTTAGATGAATGGAACAATTTTCTAGAGAGGGTGGGACTCAATGAAGAAGAATTGGAAAAAGATTCAAATACGAAAGAAGAACTTCGCCTTTGGGCATCATATAGAGGCCAAACACTTACCAAGACTGGTATATGAATGATTTTTTACTCGAATATTTTCTTTAACATAACCGTTTTGTTATAAACTAGTGTTGTAAAAATCACTAGGCGTGAGTCGGGCAGTGGGGTACTGACTAGTGATTAATCGGGATTAATCAGATATAAGTTTTACATATAATTTTTCAAACTTATATACACTCACAGTTTGACCCATTTTTGAACGGTGTTAATCGATCTTGACCGTCTACCGATTTTATGGCCGATTAGGTGAAACTGCAACGATGGACCACCAATTACCACTTAATCCTGATTTTTACAACACTGCTATTAAGTGTATAGTTGTAAATTTTTTTTATTCTACAATTACAAATGATCATGATTGAAAAAATAAGAATTAGTCAAAAGAGGGAAGAGAATAAGTTATTATAATATTAAATGCAACCTTTACTTATTTATTTTCCTTTTATTAATATTTTTTATTGTCTGATAACAATTTGACTCCTCTCTGAACGTAAATTAGTACGAGGCATGATGTACTATCGGCAAGCGTTGGAACTTCAAGCTTTCCTTGACATGGCAAAAGATGATGGTACATACTATCATTACAATCAATTTCAATAACTTTTTTCATGTTATTTGATGATGTTATGTGTGAAATATAAGAAAAACAGACTATTAATATTGGTGGTACGAGAGGCCAGATGAATGCATGCACGCTTTATAACTTATTATCATTTTTTCAGAGTTAATGAAAGGTTACAAGGATGCCGATTCTATCAAAGCAGTTGCAGATATGAAATTCACATATGTAGTTTCGTGTCAACAATACGGTATCCAGAAAAGATCGAATGATCCTCGTGCTCATGACATTTTGAGACTTATGGCAACGTAAGACATGAAACTTTTTTCCTTAAATATAATACAAAATTACTTCTATTTGCTAACCATCCATATGCTGATGTGGCAGGTATCCTTCTCTTCGTGTCGCCTATATTGATGAGGTGGAAAAACCTAGATATGATCAAGTTTCTTACTATTCAGTTCTTGTTAAAGCTGTACCAAAGTCTGCAGACGCATCAGTCGAAGATCAAAACTTAGATCAAGTAAAAGTTTTAATATAATTTTAGCATATTTAATCGAATTTAAATGCTAATCTATCTTCTTTGTTCAGGTAATATACAGGATAAAACTTCCGGGGCCCGCCATATTAGGCGAGGGAAAACCAGAGAACCAAAATCATGCCATAATTTTCACACGCGGTGAAGGACTGCAAACAATAGACATGAACCAGGTATTCTTTCTACCTAAATTTTAATATATGATTTTTATAATAAATATTGTGTTTTCAACAGGATAACTATATGGAAGAAGCTTTTAAAATGAGGAATTTGCTTCAAGAATTTCTTATCAAACACGGTGTTAGAACTCCAACCATACTTGGACTTCGGGAACATATATTTACTGGCAGGTGAATAATATGCATTTCATATATATCATATACAAATTCTGTTTTATGAATACTAATTTTATTATATCATTTATGCATTTCAGTGTTTCTTCTCTTGCATGGTTCATGTCTAACCAAGAGACCAGTTTTGTAACAATTGGACAAAGATTGTTGGCTAACCCATTAAAGTAACTTTCATGACTGACTTTTAAACTTTTCAGATATTATAATTTTTTTTATTTTATTTTTTAATTTTCTAAATCATTTAGGGTGAGATTTCACTATGGGCATCCAGATGTTTTTGATCGCCTATTTCACTTAACCAGAGGAGGTATCAGCAAGGCTTCAAAGATTGTTAATCTGAGTGAAGACATATTTGCAGGTATAGTTTTACATTTGAAGCTTATATTCTATGTTTATATACACTTTAATATAGTTTAATATTTTCAAATTTGTTTCAGGTTTTAATTCGACACTACGCGGAGGAAATGTTACGCATCATGAATATATACAAGTTGGTAAAGGAAGAGATGTGGGTCTTAATCAAATATCATTGTTTGAGGCGAAGATCGCCAATGGAAACGGGGAACAAACAATGAGTCGTGATGTATATAGACTTGGTCACCGTTTTGATTTTTTTCGCATGCTCTCATGTTACTTCACTACTGTAGGATTTTACTTCAACACACTGGTAATTAACAACCTAAATATGTTAATCTTTAGAGTTAATTACACATATGGTCCCTGTGGTAGTGTGGTTTGCAGAAACTAACAAGTTTTAGTTTCAGTTTTAAGGCTAACTTCCGTTAAACACAGGTGAAATGACCAAACTACTCATTGATATTGGATCATTTGACTTTGACTAGTCATAAAGTCAAAGGGTAGTTTTGTCATTTCATCCTAATTTAACGGAAAAGTTAACCTTAATACCAAACTCGTTACAAAATAGAAAGCATAAAACTCAAACATGTTACTTTTCACAAACCACACGATCAGCTGTGTATTTCTTCTGCACAATTTGATACCCGCAAGTTGTTTTATGTGGCAGCTTACGGTGCTTATAGTATATGTGTTTCTGTATGGTCGCCTATATCTTGTATTAAGTGGACTCGAAAGAGAATTAACTACAAATAAAGCAGTTATGAAAAATGACCCGCTTCAAGTAGCTCTTGCTTCTCAATCTTTCGTTCAAATCGGGTTTCTAATGGCACTTCCAATGATAATGGAAATAGGACTTGAAAGAGGATTCCGAAGTGCATTTACCAATTTTGTTTTAATGCAACTACAATTAGCTTCTGTGTTTTTCACATTTTCTCTTGGTACAAAAACCCATTATTATGGTAGAACTTTGCTTCATGGAGGCGCGCAATACAGAGCTACGGGCCGCGGTTTTGTTGTATTTCATGCCAAATTTGCTGAGAATTACAGGCTTTATTCGCGTAGTCACTTTGTTAAAGGAATCGAGCTTTTGATATTACTTGTTGTGTATGAAATATTTGGTGAATCTTATAGGAGTTCATTGGCATATGTTTTGATCACAATATCAATGTGGTTTATGGTGGGAACATGGCTTTTTGCTCCGTTTCTTTTTAATCCGTCTGGATTCGAATGGCAAAAAATTGTTGATGATTGGACAGATTGGAGTAAATGGATAAGTAATCGAGGCGGGATTGGTGTTTCTGCTGAAAAAAGTTGGGAATCATGGTGGGAAAAAGATCAAGAACATCTTCTTTCTTCTGGGATTAGGGGTACCGTTGTGGAGATTTTGTTGGCGTTTCGGTTCTTTATTTATCAATTTGGACTTGTTTATCATCTCAACATTACAAAAAGCAAAAGTTTTCTGGTATATCTTCAATAAAATGTGTTTGATATGAAAAAGAATTGAGTTTACATGAAGTATTGTGTTACTTTTGCTTCTTGCTTGCAGGTTTATGGAATATCATGGGTTGTGATCTTTGCAGGACTTCTTGTAATGAAGGTTGATTAATAATTAAACTGAATTCTTAATACTCTTGGTTGTTTTGATTTGGATATTAAAATTTAAATTATTTTTTTCATGTTTTCAGGGGGTGTCATATTGCAAAAAATCTCTTAGTAATGATTATCAGCTCGTGTTCCGGTTGATTAAAGGATTAATCTTTATCATCTTTTTTTCTATCATGATTACCATAATTGCACAACCTCATATGACAGTGAAGGATATAGTAGTATGCATTCTTGCTTTAATGCCTACCGGTTGGGGAATGCTTCTGGTGAGTTGTGTAACGAGTCAAAATGATTATTCTTTTAGCACACAGTGAAACTGGCCGGGTTAAGTTAGCTGAACCTAGAACACTTTTTGTCGGCTACCAAAAAATAAGTATTAATAAATTTAAGAGTAATCTGCAGTTTTCGTTCCTAAGGGTTGCTAGTGTTAACAATTTCAGTTCACCCTTAACATGACATTACGTCCATAATGTTTCATGTCTCAACAGAAACTGTCCCCTCCTTACTTTCGTCCATAGTTTTGTTAGCCCCTCCACCCTCACGTGCCCCTCACCTGACTGGTATTTTCGTCAGTTGTCTTCTTTTGTTCATCAGAGTACCTTACAAAGCCCAAATGTGACACTCTATTTGCATATCACATTCAAAGTATGTAGGGTTTTGTAAGGTTCTCTAATGAATTAAGTAGGAAATTGACAAAAATACCCTCACATGAGAGGCACATGGGGAGGAACTAATTAAGGGAACTATGGACGAAAGGTTTCTTTTAAGACATGAAAGTTCACACTCAAGGTTCTAAAGGTCAACTGAATTGTTAATACTAGCAAACTTCAAGGAAGAAAACTGCAGTTTACTCTTAATATAAAATTAAAGACTTCGTCCACCTATAACACACAACACAAATGGACCCATCGATAAGTAACTTGCTGAAAGTGATTATTAGTTTGGTTCTATTAACCGTTTGCATTTCATGTAATAGATTGCACAAGCTTTGAAGCCATTTTTTAGACAATCCGGATTTTGGTCATCTGTTAGAACATTGGCGCAATATTATGAAATGATAATGGGTTTGCTTTTGTTCACCCCGGTTGCATTTTTGGCTTGGTTTCCTTTCGTCTCAGAATTCCAAACACGAATGTTGTTCAACCAAGCATTTAGCAGAGGTCTACAAATCTCGCGTATTCTTGGTGGTGGTCAAAAGAAACACAAATCGTCCCGCAACAAGGAGTGATCATCTTGGACATTAATATTTGTGTGTTGTTAGCATGCATGATGTATGTATGTATGTAGTCATGAGCATGGAGTCATCATGCATAACATGCTGAAGTGAAGTAATAGCAAGTGAATTACGTGTATAGTTAAATATTTTATGTAAGTTTTTCTAGGTGATTTGGGTGAATTACACGTCTTTGTTGGAGCAAGCCGGTTAGATACAAAACTCATGAGATGATCAAATTCAAAGAAACACCAACTCAGTTTTATTGTAAACCTTCGAATAATGAATTACAGAATACTCTAATATTAATATAATACTCATAAGCTCTTAATAAAACATACCACACTACCTATCCTATGTATATTATTCGGAAACTTGGAAACAAAACAAATGACATTTTTAATAGCATAGCTTTCTTATGAAAAGGGAAAATAGAGAGAGAAGTTTTAAGTAACCCATCATGGACTAAGGTGTTGTTTGATAACCTGTTAATGATTCTTGTGATAACCTCTATATCGGTAAGAGCTAGTAAGTGTATGTTTACACCTCTTAATGGTTTAGACAATCCCTTAATGGGTATGTTTTAGGAATATGCTAGAATGATTGAGATTCCACCTCTTAATCTGTAAGATCTCTTACAGCACAATTTTGTTAAATAACCCCTAAACCACACTTAGTTTGACTCATTTTTTCACTTCTACCATTCCTTTTTGTCCTACATGTCCATATTATGTTGATTGGGATGTTGCTATGATGCTATCCCACATATCATCACTATATATTTTATGTGACATGATTTACGATGCTACTCATTTGAAATTTTGGTTTTTTATTTCCTATACTCATCTAGATTTGAATATTTGAGGATGTGACATTTGTAATGTATACTTTGGGTTAAAAACTTTGAGAAGACGAAATATAGAAAGAAACATAATGATTGTGCCTGATGATGGATAAACATAAGTATTTAAGCTCATTTGCTATTTCTTGTTAAAAGTTTTAAACGAACTTTATTAAATGAAAACTATCATTTTGAAAAATTATTATTTAATTTGTTGTAACAATAAATTCTTAAAAGTTCCATGTATTAATATATGTTAAAATTTTGAGAATATATATTTTAGAAAAATGTTAAAACTAATGAAATATTCATAACAATTCATTGTGTCAAAATATGCATCTAGACAGTTTTCCACATCCATTGTCAAATATGAATCATTGGGTTTCTACATACCATCCACTATTTAATATGAATTGACAATCATAAGTAATTTCAATTTTGTACTGTTGACGAAATATCATTTTCACTTTTGCCTAATTTTTTTTATTTTGTAGCATTCGGTGCTATATGACTAGCACATACTACAATGTTTGTATTATATATCTAATAAAATTATCACACAATTAAATCTTCATATATCATTTTTATATTTGTATGTGTATCAAACAAATCATGAAAGCAAATAGAAGATAACCCAAACTAATCTATCCTACTCAAGTTGAATTAAATCCAGAGAGAGCAAGTATGTTATGGAATTGTATTTTTCTTTCTCGAAGTGCATAACATGTCTTACTATATACAAAATAAATGTTAACTACACATAAACTACTCGGTCGCCTAGAATAATTTGAAAGTAAAGTGAAAGAAATCCTTTATATAAAATAAGAAACAATTAGTTTTTTTAAGAACGGTAAACACACACACTCATATAATCATACCCTCAAATCTACGTAACAACCTGCCTGTAGGAGAATATGAACCTTCCACCTTAATGATGGATATAGGACACCTTACACTGGTCTCCTTGCGGAGAATGATTAGATATTAAGATAGTAAGTTTTCGACATGTTAAAAGAAGTACACAAACACACACAAAAAGTATCAACATTGAAATCTAATAACTTGCAAGCATTTATTATAAGTTGTTCTAACTAGAACACATGGAGAACATACTATATAAATAGGAGCCTTATAACTATACAAGTATTCAACCACTTATACCTCAAGCCATGGAGCCTTTCACATTCTTCTCCATTGTTGCATCTTCCCTAATTCTCTATGCTTGTTGGGCATACATAGCTTCCAGAACTTCAAAAAATCAGCCACCAGGGCCACCAAAGCTCCCAATTATTGGCAACATACATCTACTTGATAAAATAGCACCCCACCGGAACCTTAGAAACTTGGCCCGCAAATATGGACCCATCATGCATCTAAAACTCGGGCAAGTGTCCACCGTTGTCATATCCACACCGCGGTTAGCCCATGAGGTCATGAAGACTCAGGTATAGAATAATGAATATATACCGCGTAAAATATTATGTATTATCAAACAAGTATATACAAAAGTACAATATCTTCTAGTTGGGTAATGCTTATTAGAATAAATTCTAACTAATATATTCTCTCTGATACCAGGATCTCAAATTTGCAGACAGGCCCACAACCACAACATCTCAGATATTTTTTTATAAAGCTTCAAACATCGCATGGTCTCGTTATGGGAATTACTGGAGACAGATGAAGAAGATATGTACTTTAGAACTCCTAAGCGTAAAAAAATCGCGATCATTTTATTATATTCGAGAGGAGGAGCTTACTCAAGCGTTTAAGTTTCTTAATTCTTCTGCCGGAAAACCTATCATTATTAGGGATATGATCCAACAGATGGTCAATAACGTGGTTAGCAGGGCTACGTTAGGAGACGTCTGCAAAGACCGACAATTTATTATAGATTCAACATATACCATGTTGAAATCATTCAACTCGTTTAATTTGTTCAATTATTATCCTAGTTTGGGTTTTTTGAATGTGGTAACTGGGATGCAAGGTAAGTGGTTGAAGATGCACAAAGAAGTTGATGTAATCTTGGAACGACTCTTGGAGGAACACAGAAGTAGACCACGTGGCAACGACGATCATGAAGATCTGGTTGATGTTCTATTAAGGGTGCAAAAGACCGGTGATCTAGATTTGCCCATTACTGATGACAATATCAAAGCAATCATTCTTGTAAGTACATTTTGATTATATAAATATAATATATCTTTGTTTGGACAACATTGTGGCACACCTACCTACAATAAAGCATGGGTATGTATCAATTTTTTTAAAAGATAATTTGAAAAACATGTCAAAGAAAGTGATATATTGTTACAACAATCAACCCATTAAATGGGGGTCCCTTCTATAAAAATTCTAAATTTAGCATGAATTGTCAAATTTTCAAAACTACAAACTTTCAATTAAACATTTATGTTGAAGATATAAACAAAGAAGTTAACCAAGACAAATTAAATTGAGGATATAAATAAACATGTAAATTAAGACACATTTTTTTACTTGTACAATAGAAAAGAATACTTGATAAGTCTTTAAAATTAGGAGAAAATCTCAAGTGATGAAATAGGAGCCTTAATTTACGGAATTTAGGTCTAACGGCTAGAGTTAGTAACTTCACTCGTAACCCAAGTTATGTTTTTCAAATTAGGATCTTTTCTAACACTTTTATTAGGAGTTTGCTAACTGTTGGATCAGCTCCTAATTATAACAAGTATTGTGTATCACTTCAGGAAATGTTGACCGCGGGTACAAGTTCATCTTCAATGACAATTGAATGGGCGTTTACCGAAATGATGAGGAACCCAGAGGTCATGAAGAAAGCGCAAGCAGAAGTACGAGCAGTTGTGAAGGGAGATAGAGTCACTGAAGCCGACATACAAAATTTGGATTACACGAAGTTAGTAATAAAGGAAACATTGCGGTTACATGGTGTGCCTATTTTGGTTCCAAGAGAGAACCAAGAGGATTGTGTAGTGGGTGGATATGACATTCCCGCCAAAACAAGGATACTCGTAAACGCGTGGGCTTGTGCAACAGATCCTGACAGTTGGGAAGATCCCGACACTTTCAAACCAGAGAGATTTAAAGATAGTCTGATTGGCTACTCTGGTGCTGACTTTGAGTTCATACCGTTTGGAGCCGGAAGGAGGATATGTCCCGGTATGAACTTTGGTATGGGTACGGTTGAATATTATGTTACGAGTTTGTTGCTTCGTTATGATTGGAATCTTCCAAATGGAGTGAAACCTGATGATATTGATATGAGAGAAATTACTGGTATTTCTACATTGCCTATAACTCCGTTAAAGGTTGTTCCTGTCCCACTATCAAAATCGAACTAGAAAGAAGACATATTGTGGCTTCTAAAATTCTGATTAAGTTTGTTGGTGATACTTGTATCATGCTGCATTGTTTGTTATTGTATCATCATATTATTACTTTTTTCATGTTTGGGGTAATAAGTGTAAAATAAAGGAATGAAAGGTTGAATTTGCTAGTTAACCACTTTGCTAATTTCTTGTAACGATAATGTTGTTTACCGTATTTAAGGTTGTTAACTCTAATGCTAATTGCTTGTAACAACAATCTTTCGTCATGTCAAAACTGTTCCACTTCTAATTTGTCTAAACGAGACATAGAAACTGACATGAAGAATGTGTGATTTTTTTTATAATTGGGTTATTCTAATATGTGTTAATGGTTTTTGGGTAAAAAATGTATATTGTTTGATTTATAGGAGCGCAAATGACATTTACGGAGCATGCCTACTTGGCGAGTCTTGGTCAAAGATCACGTGAGATTCCAAGGTACAATCAAGCTTTGTAAATGGAATTTACGGAGCATACTGATCTGTCACAACCTGGTACAAACAAGTTCTTGGGCATGCTCTGCAAATCCCATTTACAGAGCTTTGATTTTACCTTGGAATCTCACGTGATCTTTGACCAGGACTCGCCACATAGGCATACTCCGTAAATGCCATTTACGAAGATCCTATAAATCAAACAATCTCCAAATTTTACCCTAAAACCATTAACACATCTCAAAATAACCCATTTCAAAAAAAAAAAATCAAGAATGTGCTTACTAAGTTACTAAATTGCAGACTTGGCTTGCAAAGAGTGAAGACAACAAAATTAAGAAATATAGCAATTTATAAGCTATATAGCATATTAGCATTATAACGGTATGATTTATTAACAACAACCTAAGCTAAATATGTTTACGCGGGTAACAATAAAGCAATCGCTATAAGGATACATCACTAAATTACATAGCATGGGTGACATCTGTAGCAGATTCATTTCATCAAATGGTACGCGATGGTGACATGGTTTGATCAACCTACACACAAATAGCAAAATCAGGCGTTATCGATCCATAACATGTTAGTGTAAGTAAAAAAAAAACATATTTTTAACAGATTCAATTTGATAAAGATTGATTGAAAAAATAATCTTAATTTTGAATGCAACATTCTGTAGTTGAAAAAGATTGATGAAATGCATTGACTGAACTCATACCATAAGAAAGATTATTAGTAAAGATTAATATGTGACCCCAAATAAATAAATAAAAAAAGAAAAAAACCAACTTAAACAGCTTCATGAACAAGTAAATCTAAAAACAGATATACTGCAACATCTTCTCAACAAGCATAAACATATTCACATTGACACAATATGATATGCAATATGACATATAGAACTCAGTAACTCACAATCTATCAAGACTGAAAAACAAACAGATATACTGCTTCATCTATACATATTCAATTGTTTGCTTGTATGCATACATTATACATAAGGAAACTAATATTTTGCAGAATATATGCACCATTTGCAGAACAAAACTCAAATTAATATACTTTACTATATATATCTGAAATTTGTTCAAGCCATACCCAAATGTGCAGAGTTCATTAAGGCATCACAACATCAGCATCATCAACCCAATCAGCATTTCCACCATTTACAGGCCAAGTTGGCCAATCGGAATCATTTTCTACGTGATCAGCGTGATCTGAATCCGGTAACACTTCGACCTCAACCCGCTGCTGTTCAATATGATTGAAAGGCACCATATCCAAAGGTCTAATTTCTGATTGCAGGTATTGATGATGCAGGTTGCTGAATCCAATTCCCAACATGGCTTCATCATCAACATCTTCCATCAAATCCGCAAATCTCAAAACCCTAGACCTCGATCTCCTACGCACCTTCAAAATCCGGCCACCGGTTTCTCTCGGCAACTCGAACCGGCACACAGGGCATGAGTTATGCTGCGAAATCCAGGGAAGTATACAATCGGGATGGTACATATGCTTACAAGGCAACTGCTTCGTATCTTCATCAATCACAAATTGGTCTTTGCAAATAGCACAGAGAACGATCGGATCGATGTCAAGGAATTCGGATGTGATTTTAACGATTGGGATCGCGTCAATAGCGGACTTTGATGTCGGAGAGTGATAACGAGATGTAGTGGTGGACGGTGACGAGTTGTTTGAGTGGGTGAGATGGTGGATTAGGCGATGTAGATACGGACTGTCGAGAAGGAAGTTATCGTCGGAAGCGGTGACGGTGGAATCGGTGGTTGTTGTCGGTACGGATGGATCAGCGACGGAGGGGTTTTGATCGAGATGATCGGGGTTAGGGGTGTTGATGGAAGAAAGAGGGGAGTTGCAGTTGGGGCATAGGGGTCCGGCGGTGGAGACGGTGGCGTTGTGGGTGACACCGGTGTTGCAGGAATTGCAGATGTAGGTCCGGCGATCGGTGGTGGTGATGGAGGTTGAAGAAGCCATAAGGCCTTTGTTTCACTTTGGTGGAGAATGATGTTTTCTAAAATCGTTGGTTACAAAGAGACATGGTGGTTGGTGTTTTTTACAGAATTTGAATTGATATAACAAGGTTTTTCTAAATTATATCATATACCGTCGCTTTGGCCGAGTGGTTAAGGCGTGTGCCTGCTAAGTACATGGGGTTTCCCCGCGAGAGTTCGAATCTCTCAGGCGACGTTTTTTTTGATATTTTTTTTGTACTAATTGGTGTCTTTTTGCTCGCTGTATTTTCGTCATATGATAATATTACATCACTCTTTATCATAGAATACCATGAAATGTTAATGTTTTATTATGATGCTATTAAAAACTCAAACATACAATTTAAATGATAAATTATGATGATATTAAAACTCAAGCATACAAATTAAATGTTATTTCTGTATCATAGAATACCATGAAATGAATTATTATGATGCTATTAAAAACTCAAACATAGAATTTAAATGTTATTTTAAGATACTTAATTACTTATATATGTTTATACAACAGGGACACTCCTTTGTTGGATCATATGCATAACATCACATTGCAAAGATCAAGAATCAACAGAAGCTTCATGCAATCATGGTTGATGGCACAGTCAAGTCATAAATTGAACTATAACATTATTGTCATGTATTAATTCAGCAATTTCATGGCTGGTAGTCCCCCACCCACATTTTTTTTCATCTACTCTCATTTACTTGTATATGTCAATACATGAAGATTACAAATGAAGGCTATTATCACCCGTTTAATAACCTTTATCATTTGCAAACCGTTCAAGTTCATCTCTCCTCCTCTCCATTCGAAAATCACACACACATCCTTTAGAGCTTTTCAAGTTTTGAGCATGCCATCAAGTATTCTACCTTCCTTACATCATTTTTCAAGTGTTGGGGTTCATCGTCAAGCCATAAAACTACATTAATTACCATCTTTCAACTTGGGGCATACATCCTTTTGACCTTTTAGTATTCTTGTAATTTCTTTTTCAATTCATCATAATCCAAGGGTTCATGACAAAAACTTTTACAAACACAAAAAATCTTACATCATTTATTCAAAGAATATAAAAGCATTCATGTAAAAGAACCTCAAGACTTGACATTCTGAGACTCTATCGCCGGACCGCCCCCGCCGATGAATAATAGGTACCACCACTCCAGGCAGAGTTAGTGAGCCACTGAGCCGTGTAATAGGCGACCATTTCGCGCGTAAGACTATGAGACATCAAGACTTCGTACATGACTTCTATGTTTTTATTTTGACAAATTTTTTTATTACGAAAAAGAAGGCATGCGGCAACAAGCTGTGACGCTAGCACTTTTGGTTATCATAACTAAGTCTCTTAAAAATTACATTTATGGATCTTGGGGTCATAACCTTATATAACGATACTATACTAAGATATAAACATAATCCTTTATAAACAAATATTAGTACCAACGTGCTTCTAACCTAGCAATGTTGCGATGAAGGGTAGAAGCTACACCTCATTGAGGTCAAGGGTTCGAACCTGAATAAGGGAGAGGGTTTACGGATTTATTCAGTCCCCGCTTAATTGGATGGTAGAAGGGTGGCTACCGAGCTTGCTTTGAATGTGTGTCCGTTTAGGTTCAAATCAATAGTTGAATATGAAGTCTCAAAAAATAAACAAAGAGTAGTTTTTTTAATAAAGAGCAGTTAGGTAATTTAGTTGGTAAAAGATGGTTTTTCAATTGAGCACCGCAAGACGCCCCCCTTTCCACTCACCACGTTTCGTTTTTGGTTTCTTATGGTGGTCATTATTGGCTCTTAAAAGTGCACTTTATTCCATCGACACCCTTAAAATAAAATACAATCGCTTTATTCTCATGGTTCTTAAATGAAACCACGTTAAAAAGTGTACTTGGAATTATAAGTATTGAATTCAAAATTTGTAAAAAAATTTTAGAGTCTATCAATATAATTAAGACCATATCTAATAGTTCACGTGGGTGGGAGTCACGGTCACCCCACGCCACGAGCACTCTCAAGCCTCACCAACATGGTGTTTCTGGACTTGGTCGGAGGCTACGTTGTAGCCCCCTAGACCACGTCTTTCCCTCACGTATGCAGTACATGCTGACTAAAATTTTGTTATTCTTAATGGCAATGAATTATAATCGTGGTTTACTTGATTGATACAATAATCATGTTTGGTTCATAAATTAAAGATTTTAAAATGTGACGGTTGTAAACAATTTACCTCTTGAATTTATATTCGAATGAACTTCAAGAACCAATTTAGTTTCGGAACATTTACTTCAAATTAAAGTTGATGTTGTCATGATGTTATCTAACAAAGCATGACATCATTTGTACTATATGAAAAATGTAAATCAAAACATGTAGCATCTAAAAGCTCATGAAAAATAACCATGTCCTACCACAAACCTTGGTGGGTTGGTGAAGTGCTTGAACTCCATGCCCACTTTCACGTTGCACCTTTTTCATGGAACTCATAATACGCACTAACTTCAAACTCACCAACTCCATCACCAGGTGGCAATTCCGGCTGTTTTCGGTGATTTCATATTTATATTTTAAAAATAATGTCTGTTGTTAATTTGGTTTCATACGTTAATTATTATCCATTTGGTTCACAGGTATACTTGCACGTATCAGATGTACTTGTTCATGGTTAAATTTGTTGGGATGCCTATCACCGGAAGCCGATCTTAAATTCAACTACAAAACCAACTTAGAATATAAAATACTATCAGGTGCATTACGTTATTTAAAAAAAAAAATTACATGAGTTAATGGTTTTTGGGTGCTTAACCCCAGTGGCTCTGCCCCTTGGACCTCGCAAAGGGCTGCCACCCCCAGACCACTGCCTAGACATAATAAACTCAAATAATTGTGTACCTCGTATACGAGTATAGCACATAATCATAAATTTGATATGCGAGTATATAGAGATAATACGTGAGGTTGTTTATAGCTATTCTACCTACAATTATTGAAGATAATAATTTACAATTGAAGTCAAATGACAGGTTGTCAATCTTATCAACTCGGTTTGGGTCCATTATCCTTAATACCTCACACCCGACTTATTTAATATCCATCATGCCTTATTCGATAAATCAAGTTAATCTTAATTAGACCAAAATATATCCAACAGTTTTCTTTAAAAAGTTTTGTGCAAAGCCGGCTGGCCCTAGGGAGGGCGAAGTGGGTTGTTGCCTCAGACCCGATTTCTTTACAGCCCCTCGGACCCGAATCCATAAACCCTCTCCCCTCCTCAAGTTTTAACCGGTGACCTCTATCTGATATGCATTTTTTCCCCATCATTGAGAACAAGATTTGAACCTGAGACATTCCAAAGAGAGAGCCCAGGGTCACACTTCATCCTAACCACTTGAGCTAGAAATCATTGATGTGGAATGCTTATAATTAAAATTTTTAAGATTACTCAAAAAATAAACTCATTAATCCTAAATAATACATATCAGACACAATCACATAGTGACGAATTCACGACTGAAGGCACAAAAAGAGATCTCTACATTCACACTTATTCACACACCCACACAAATCAAAGCAATTGAAATAATTTTGCAGTTAATCAATTCAAAGTTTTTTTTTTCAATGCTGGAACTTAAAAAATGTACATCTGGATAATTTTAAATTATTTGGGTGGCGGGTGTGGAACCCTCAAACTCTCTAACTTTGCCCTATAACATCATGTCGGTCATACCAACTCACTTTTACCATCACTCAATCATCTCAACCTTCATCCCATGCAATGGTACCCTCTCAATCCTCACCCGCACACACACTCTCCTCGCATACATACACATGCATCAGTTTGATTCTCGAGTATTTGAAACCGGAGAGGAACCCGTGAAGGCTCTAATCGTGCTTTGCTAAACAAATCAAGTTTTACAGGGTTAAAAGGATTATTTAATTTGTTTCATGTCTAATGATTTCATTCTTGATGCTATATTACATCTAAAATCTTAATTTTTAATTTTGTTAAATGTTGAGTGCAATCAAATATTTTTTATAGGTGTTGAGCCCTATCATCCTTAAAAAAAAATTAGTTTATATAATTGATAATTCTTGGTCCTAAAGGTATTTTTTTCGACTCGTTTCGGACACTTGAATCCGAACGACGGACCTGATTTTGTGTCTTATCACTAGAGTACAACCCAACCCAAGTGTAACGTAAATAGATATATAGCATGCCAATATTATTCTAAAAAAAGAGAGCCAAATATGTGGCATATGTAGAAATTAAAAAAATTATATAAATTGACCGCCCATTCTTTAACATACACATGTTAAAGATAGCTCTGGATCTTGTCTCGACGTGGATGCAAAGGAACCGCTATTTAAGCTCACAAGTCCATCTTCACAAAAGCCAATTGGTATTAACTCTGAACCTCTCATTTCAATGGATTTACAAAGAACCGATTTTCGGTTTTGGTTCGGGTTCATAGTTTTGACTTTTTTGTTTGTCTGCCATGTGGCATCGGGTGCAAATGATAAGGACAAGGAAGAGTGCACCCAGCAGTTGGTTGGACTAGCCACATGTTTGCCGTACGTCGGTGGCAACGCTAAATCTCCAACACCCGATTGTTGTAGTGGCTTGAAACAAGTGTTGAACACCAACAAGAAGTGTTTGTGTGTGGTGATCAAAGATCGAAATGATCCGGATTTAGGTCTCACAATTAATGTCACACTCGCGTTAGGTCTCCCTTCAGTGTGTCATGCCCCAGCCAATGTTACAAAATGTCCAGGTAAGTACAAATTTAACGGATCTGTATCCTTCGATTCGAGTAAATAAACAAGTGGTTTGCTTATTATTAGTTTAACTATTAACAATATGTATCGTGTCCGGATTCGACTAGAGTGACAAAATGTCGCGTGAAAGAAAAGTAGTATTTTCGTATCGTTAGGCCTAGTTTGTTCTTAATTACTCTTTTAAGGTCGTCGATTTCTTAAGCTTGTATGTAAACAAAAGTTTACCCGAGTTGAAAACTTCAAATTCTTTAACCGGCTACAAATGAGTCCGGTTTGATTCACAATAATACATACCTTTTTTTTTACTTTGATCATCAATGATGAAAAATAATCTTATATTATACTAAGATTAACTAGATACGTTTGTCAATGAATTTTTATTGGAAAGTATGTTTCTTTCTAACTAAAAGTATAAGATTGTTAAAACAATTATTCATTGGATTCATGGGTCGATTCTCTTAATAGATACGTGTGTTTATCCAATGTACATAGTTATTATTGAAAACAACGTCAATTAAAAAGTAAAGACAACTTATATTTATATTTAAATTCATTATGTTATGTAGAACTTCTCCATTTGGCTCCCAATTCAACTGATGCACAAGTTTTCTATCAATATGGTCACTCATCCGGTGGTGCTGATGCTCCGGCTAGTAGCCCCACACCTAGTGCTAATGCAAGAGGTGGCGGTGGCTTTGGAACAAGTGCTAGACGACCAAGCGGTACTGTCACAGGTAGCACGGGATCCACATGGTTCATACGGGAAGCCATTCTTATGGGAGTCATGTCGTGCATATTCATGTTAACTTTTATTATGTAATTCTTGTAATTACTGGAACATATTTTTATGTTTGTGTATTTTGTCGTGTGTTTTTTAAGATACATCTCACTTTGAATTGAACTTTAACTTGCACAAGATTTTATCTACAAAGTTAACCATTAAAAGTGACCATTGTTCTTTGTCTAATATTTGAGGTATATAAAGACAAATTTTACATATTTCATATTTAATATATTTTTGTTTAAAAATGTTAACTCACACACCATATTCTTAAATCGACATTGATGAAAACAATAAAACTAAAACCCATGGTCAGAAGGAACGCCTTTACTGTATAACTAAAATCTAAGCCCCTCTTGTGTCAAAATACTTGAAAATCAAAAGGTGGTCTATGAATGCAAGATGATTAGTGGTCGGTTGGTCCATCAAGGGTATTTGCGTATTTAACAATACCAAATATTAAAATTCACTGACACCTTTTATAAAAGTTCTAAATCAGGATATCTACAAATATAAAACTTAAATATATATACTTATCATAACATTGTATTTTCTTCTTTGTTTATGTTAACATAATCATCAATGATTTCTCCTTCATCTTCTTCACTTCATCTTAGTTATAGATAGACTAACATTTTTATATGCTTTGACTTGATAGAAGTAGACCAACACTCATTCATTAAGATCAAGGCCTAACAACCTTGTTTAAATAGAAGGCTCGTCAACAACAAGAAGAACGAGCCCTTTTCTCTAATCCTTGATGTGGGTGCGCATTGTATATATAGAATAATAGAAGGTTGTTGAGTTCTAACCTTAATGCACCATCTTGACTTGAGTTAACGAAAAGTCTAAAACTAGACCAATTTGGGTTGGGCCTAACATGGGATTGGGTTCGATACAAGAGTACCGACTGGGCCTCCAAAACAATAGAGATAAATAAACCCGATTCAAACACGTTAACCCGTAATTATTGAGATGGGTATTTGAAATTTTGAATAGGTTCGGATATGAGATTAGTTTTTAAACTTTTAACATGTATGAGACAAGTTTGATATTAGTTGATAACTTGATAGCCAACCTAAATGCTCAAGAGATACATACCTATTTTTTTAATCACACTCATAAACATTTTCTTTAAATCTGTCATTGGATCTTAGAGTAATCTCATACTCCAATTTTCCTTTTATTATTTGTAATTTCATTAGGTGATAAATTTATAGTAAGAAATCAAAAATGCATTTGACAATTTCAACATGTAAATTTTAAGAAATTATATAGTACACCGAATAAGAGCATTCACAGTTCATCCCTCATCTCCATCCCCATAATTTATCCAAAGCTCATCATTATTACAATAATTTTATTACTTTTCAAAAACTTCCTACAACTCATTCTCCATTTTCATCCATCATTCAATTAAATAATACTTTTTATTTTACTTTTTTATAATTTTTTCTCTCTTCTCCACACACATCCACTTACAAATATTATTAAATAATGAAATAGGGATTTTTAGGTTTCCCAAAATATGGGAGATGAGATTGATTTCCCTATTATTATAGGGTTGGGGGATGGGATGAAGAGTGGTTTTTTGTTGTTTTGGTAAAATTTAGAGATGGGTTAGGGACGGGGGTGGGTTGTGAATGCTCTAAGACTGGGTCAATATGTTTCGGTCCGGTTAAATATCGGCTCCAAAGTATCTCGGGTCGGGTGCGTTCTGGATTGTGAATCGCTCCACATCTCTGCCTTTATACCAACTTTAAACCCATACCAAATTCATCGAATTCGATTGCTTCTCCTTTGTTCATTTGATCATATCAATTAATTCAACTGCAATCCTTACAAGATTCGTGATAATCTTTTTTTATATCTAAATTTTGATTCCAACCACTAGATTTACATATGTCTGTATATGCAAAAATCAAATTTGGGCGTCACTGATTTGGGATTTAGTTCCATGAACGTAGATCTAAATCCCTGATTTACCTTTACAGTTGTTAGAGATTGTCACTATTTTATTCACCGAAGGGAGTTTTCTATAGAAACCACCATGTTTACCCGAGTTTTCAGAAAACCTAAGCAAGAAGCTGCTAATGCCGTAACGACACTAGACAAATTAAACGAGGTAATCGTTGATATTTCATTGATGAAGTAGACGTAGATGTACTTTTTTTTGGTGATGCGGATTATATAGTTGGTTAATTGTTTCCAAGTTTTAAACTATATTGATTAGTTTGTGACTTTGTGAATTGTGGTATTTACCTTTTAGTGGAATTGATCTTGAAGTTCTGTGATCAGACTCAACAACAACAACCTACCCAGTAAAATCTCACTATAGTAGTAGAGTCTCTGATCAAGCTCATTTTAGTTAAATATTTTGTTAGTTTTTCTAGGTGATTTGGGTAAATTACATGTCTTTGTTGGAGCAAACCAGTTAGATACAAAACTCCCGAGATAATCAAATTCAATGAAACACTGACTCAATTTTATTCCTTCTAATAATGAATTACATGAAAATTCCAATATTCATATAGAGAAAGGTTTATTGGGGAAACATAAAAAAAGAGGAAACTGGGAAACACTTGTGGGCCGTTGATCTTTAAAGATTCTGGATTTTTTTTTTTTTTTTTTGTAATGGATTATTTTTTTGTACTGGATTACTGAAGAAACAGAAAACTAATCTATTGATGATCAAAGCTTTCTATTCCAATCAAGATGATATCACAATACAATCCAAATCCGAATTACAAGTGTTTGCTCTTATCAGAGAATTCTCTTGGATTACGCATTACTTTCTCTACAAGTGAGTTAACTATTTATAGTTAGTTGGAGTGGGACTCTTTGGTGAGGAAAGCATGTTATCCCTCAATGGGCCAGATGAGAGATGCTTTTTGGGGGCCTCTTGATCTTTGCCACGTGTTATTAGTTTGTTACATTTTTCCCGTCATTTTATTTATGTGCCGGGTCGGTCTTCTTGGGTGTTTTCCGATTTGGGGGTTTTCCGAGTGGGCTTTATCCTTTTTCCTTACTACCCTCTATAATAACGTATAATAAGTTATGCACGCTTTAGAAAAAAGGTATAATCAACATGTGACTTGCATGTGAAGTTTTTTTATTAAATTTCTCATTATATCTTTATGATAGTTTTAAAATTGAAATTATTTACATAAATATCTTCTAAATCCTAACCATTAAACACTATAGTCTAACGATGAAATATCTTTTCTAATTTTTTTAGAATTTTGGTATTTTTAATCTAACTAGATACTATATATGACTGTACATCACGTTGTAACAAAGTAACATTATTTCACATTTTCTTTATTCGAATTTTAGACGCCCTCATTGTGAAATGTAGATGGATATCACCTCCAACACTAAGGTCCGACTAGCGTTCGAAGCACCACGTTGGAGACGGTGAAAAGACATTTACAGATTTTACATGGGAGATTTTGAAAAAAAAAATATTAATAATAATAAGTTATAAAAAGACACAAAAGGGGTAAAAATGTGAATTTCCACTTCTCTGAGACACACGCTTACACGTACTACTGCAATCACATGACTACTCTTACCAAACAACGAGACAAACCCTACACCTTGAATTGTAACAACTGCCATTTAATTTAATGTAATATTATATTACTATTTTATATTTATCACATGAAAGTATAATATGCTTTTGTTTATTAGTTTAATGATATAAATGTAACACTTTGGAAAAGTAAAATGACAAAAAGAATATAAAGGATGCATTCCTTTTTAACGAGGTTTATAAAATATTATTAGTAAGAAGGAAAAACTAGACGTATAATTGACCTTTATATAAAGTATATATTTACATGTGTAATTACTTAATTTGAAACTTTAAACTATGTAAAATAATGAGCAATATCGAAGACTAAAGGCTCATAAGCATATGTAATGAAACCCTTTTCATTTTTATAGACGTGGCATGATGAAATGTTGAATTGAAGGAGAAGGGAGATGAACTTCTAGTTCGAGTTAAAAGTTTACTTGCATTCAGGGGAGAGATGGTATGCCTAGTTTCCTGTCGAACGGTTTCTAGTCTCGTAATTATTTCCCTAATAACAAAACACTCGTCGTTACCAAAAAAAAGTTATTTAGTTTTATCATGTATCTCAATGATTTTTTTTTATTTATTTGTTTTTAGCTAATGATCTGACTTGTGTATAGTTTTGTGGGTATCTATTGTATTGAAAAGTGGTTGGTTCTAGGTATTTCATGAGGGTGTTTCTTAATGTGTAATGTCATTTACAGAACTACTTAAGTTGCAAAATAACAAAAGATGCAATTATAGTTTATAAATTTTTTTATAAATGTAACCAACATCTTAAAATATTCTTAGTAAGCCACTCAAACATTTTTATTACACTTTGTTATCAGTTGTGCAACATCTTAGATATATTGATGAAAAAGATAATTCGAACTCCGCAGTTATTTACCTTTACATGAACATGTCGTGTGTAGTCCCCATCCACAAAATATAAAATAAAAATAGCTCCCTGAGTTGTGTAAAAATCAGATAACATACTTAAAAACTTATCTAGATTTTGGTAATTTTGATTTTCGAGAAAAGAAAAACAACAATAAACGTTCTTTAACTTAACCAAATAGCTTTTTAATTTTAGTCAACGAAACAATGCGACCATATCAACATAAGCTCTTTATATCTCACTAGCATAAAACCCGTGTATTACACAATGTTACATAATTAGCATTTAAATTTTATCACTAAATTATTATATATATATATATATTAAGTTAATATATTGTGAATACTCAAAAAACTAAATGTTTTAACACTTTTATAATTATAAATTATGGTTTGAGATTTTACAACTATACATTAGAAACTTTTTAAATATAAATTCTTTAATTTTATTTGATAATAATTATACAAATTAAAGAAAAGTCAAATTCAAAATTTTAATAGAGTAAGTGAGGTTTTCCTATCTGAGATTTAAAAGACTTAAACAGTTTTAGTTCACCCTTAATAGTTTCGTTGATAACGTTACAAGTCTAAACAATTTTCGTCATTAAATCTTTAGCATAAAACTGTTAAGACTTGAAACGTTAGGGACGAAAACTGTCAAGACGTAAAACGTTAGGGTCGAACATTGTTAAGACTTGAAACGTTAGGGGCAAAAACTTTTAAGACTTGAAACATTAGGGATGAAAACTTTTAAGACTTGAAACCTGTGGAATGAAAATTGATAAGACTTGAAAAACCGTTTATGTTAATGATGGACTGAATCTGTAAATCTAATTAATTTAAATAATCAAAAAACTATTTACACTTACATTGAATTTTAGAAGAACTCTAAGATTATGTGTAGTGAAACGTGGTATATGAGGTGACACAAGTGCCACGCCAACAACACCATTACATGGTGGGGCGTGATGGAGTGTGGTAAGGGGCAACGTGGTGGGCAGCATGTGCGTGCGGGGGAATGGTGATTTTTTTAGTTTTTTTCATTTATTAAACAATCAGAATATATTATCTCACTCTCCTACTTTTTACCTATTACTTTCACCATCTCTCACTCATTTTTCATCACTCGGATTACAACACTCTCTCTCCCACATCACTCACACCTCAACTACACCTCAACCATTCGTATAGTCTAAGACCGTCCGTAGTGGTAAAGAAAAGAGGCGTGATGGCTGATGTGGCAAGCCTCTCACGCCCCAAACACCATTACGCAGGTGCGTGATAGATGTTGGCGTAGGTTGCATCACGGGCGTGATGGGGAAGGTTGGGTTTTTTAATATATTTTTTTTTCAACTAATCATAATATACTTCATCATCTTCCTTTTTTTTACACATCACTCTCACATTCACTTACTCATTACACCCTTAAACCATCACTCACTTAACGTAACACTGACGCGTCATCACTCTAACCCCACCACCATCTCTTCACTACGCATAGTCCAAGAAATAAAGAATTTGCAATGAATGCTAAGTTTAATAAGATTTAAATAATAATTATTGTTAAGAGGAAAAACTAAAAGAATTAAAAATTGATAGTTTCTCACTCTCTCATCTCAACAGTAAAAGGAACCCAAAAAAAATCTTGACTTCACTCTGTTTCTGTACTTTATCACCTTCAAACAAACACACCATACCATTACCACCTACTATCCTTCTTCTTCTCCATTTTCACTCTACTTTCTTACCAGTTGCTTCGTACTCTGGCTTTCCCAACAATGGAAGCCTTCAGCCTGCTAAGATACTGGAGGAGTAATGCTGGTGATGCAACTACCAATGCTGACGTACGGACCTCCACCGCCACCACCACTGTTACGGCAGTCAGCACTCAAACGTCGGAAACAGGAGACGAAGAAGATGACGAGAATGACCACGGTCCGTTTTTTGATTTGGAGTTTAGTTTACCGGCAGATGGAGATGAAGCCGGAGCAGACGAGCATGAGAAAAACGGTGAAACTGGAAATGGTAACGATTACTGTGAGGAAGATGAAGTAGAAGAAGATTCCGATGGATCTGATGAGTTGAACTTCACGCTATTGTCTGGCTCGAGCGGTGATAGTACGGCCGCCGTGAATGTTTCAGTCTCCCCCTCCGATGACTTGTTTTTCAAAGGCGGTTTTGTTCCGGTAGAGCAAACGGAGGAGATTGATTCAAAGCCGCTGCAGTCTCGTGTTTCGCTGACAAAATCAGCGACGAAGTTCCGAGTTATGATGTTAAAGTTTAAGAAATCGAAATCAAACGCGTCTGATAGTTCGAATTTGAAGGAAGAACAGAAGAACGACGAGGAAGAACGGCAAGCAGATCGGAACGTCTTGAATGAAGATTCCGTTAAGTCGCCGGCGCTGAAACATAAGTTGGAAGATGTTCCAATTGTTTCTCTGTTCAAGAGGCATAACAGTTCAAAAGTCCCAAAGAAGAAACAAAACGAGAACGAAGTGGTTTCTGGTTCTTCCGACGAGAAGAAGTTTTCGACGGAGACGATGCAGAGATACCTGAGAAAAGTGAAGCCTCTGTATGTTCGTGTTTCAAAGAGATACGGCGAGAAATTGAAGCTCGCCGGGAATCTGAGTAGTCTAAGCTTAACCGGAGTAACCAAGCCTGATTTCGTAACATCACCGTCGCCTGCACCGGCGACGGAAGAACAAAAGCAGTCCCCGGCGGAAAATCCTAAGAGAGACAACGAATCAAAGCCAGAAGTTTCAGAACCACCATTACTGTCGAGTAACATTAAGGCGCTTAAACAAGGTAATATACCGGCCGGACTTCGTGTAGTGTGCAAGCAACTACGAAAGAGCCGGTCGGCGTTCACGGCGGTCGCCGCCGCTCCTCCCGGTGCAATATCGTCAAATCGCCGTGACGATTCGTTACTGCAACAACAGGACGGCATCCAGAGCGCGATTCTACACTGCAAAAGATCATTCAAAGCTTCACGAGGTAAATCAAACCGAATTTCATTTCAAAATCTCACTATAATTCTCGCTATAACAACAGATTAACGATGATAATCATCACATCTCATATCAATTGGTTCAAAATTTTCAGATTCCGACTGTTCGTCAAGTTCAGCAAGTGATCCGGCGCCGGAAGACGGTAAATGCGAAAACAGTTCGTTTTCCGATGCGGCGGACGGCAAAAAGACGGAGAAAACAACAAAAGGTAATACAAAAGCCGAAAAATCATCATGATTTTAGGGTTTTGATGTTGATTGTGATAGGAACGAGAATGAAATGAGTTTTCAATGATCAATCAAGTATGGAGGACCGTGGCCGCAGTTAGTAAATTACGTAGTCAAGTAATGCCCTGGAAGTAGTAAATGTGACATTAATGGGTTTGGCTTTTGTAAGAATAAATTATAAGATGCTGAAATTATTATTATATATAGTATGTACATTATTATAATGTTTTGTTAAATTCCTCTCCATTTTTCTTATGATTAATTTGACTACAGATAAGTGTTGATTTTGTGGGTGAGATGGTGAATTAATTAATTATCTAGTGTTTATTATAACTTCTCCAACTTTGCGGATGGGATGGTAGGACGATTGCTCTTTTTGTCACCTTGGAGGCTTGGATCTACGGGTGGTGGTCTCCTCTCTTAATTCCTAGTCTTTACTTTGAGCATTCTTTCATGTTTTTCATCTTGGTACTTATAATTTGGAGTAAATTGCAATTTGCATCTCTGTTGTTTGAGGGTTATGTCACTCAGTGTCTTCATTGTATTGAAGCTGCAAGCTGAGTTCTTGTGGTTTTTCATTTTTGTGAAATGCCTTCAATGAATGCTCATAGAATGCATTAAAAGACTAATATGCCCTCCATTATGTCTTCCCTTGCAACATTGTCCTTCCATCGTGTAAATTTGACATTGGAAACAACCACCTCTATTGGTACACTTGATCTCAGACGAATAATTTTCTGGCAAACTCTAATCCATGCCCTTGTAATTGAATCATACTTCATCAATATGTGATAAGTATCACTCACGTCAAGTAGTCCTTAGAAATCAGTCTCATGATCTTCAAATTTTCAGATCAATCGAAGAATTAGATACCTTAATGATAGTCAACACTACAATCTCTCTGTCTCCATGTTCTTGCCATTTGCAGAAAAATTGACCACTGACGATGACAATCCTATGCAATCGTCATCGTCCCGTCACCAATACCCCAACTCATTCAATTTTGCTCTTTGAACCGACATCATATGTCAAGGGGGTGTTTAGATGATTCGACGGCGACCGCATGAAGCAGATTAACAACAAGAACAGTTTTTTAACCAACTTGATTACCGCATGGGCCCAAAAGACAATTTTACCCCCACACTAAACGACCCAGTGATCAGTTTGGATGGTAATTTTGATGGTGAGTGACGATAGAGACTCAATTCAAAAGAATAAGAAACCACTTGACTCGTACTGCGACTTTATATAATTTTTCTTTTTATATTATTTTTCTAAGAATCGGACAACAACATAACTTATTTCAGTTTTTAGCATAATTTCATCTTTGTTTAGGCATTTTATCAAACACCTGATGTGCATAACCAACTAAATTCGTGATCAATCATATAATAATCACAAAATAAACTGTCACACCCCTCGCCGGGCGCGACCCGATCGATACCAGAATACATAAAACGGCGGAAGCGAGTTAAATTTAAATAATAAATGGTTACAACTCTTTACATAGACATGCAATTTTTACAACTTTTTAAAACTTTTAATACATAATACACGTACACTAAAACAAGGTCTCAGTTCTCATCTTCTTCAGGCTCGGAGTTCTCGAACCTGTTTAAACTTCCAAGATGCGAATGTCGAATGCCAGCGTCATTTCTAATGCTTCCTTATATCTCTACGCTTTGCGTAAGCTTGTACCTGTCTAATGTATCCTGCATACGAGCGAAAATAAACTTCAGCAAGGAAATTGTTGGTGAGTCGTGACCGGTGACTTTAAAACCTTTTTATATCATTCGTAAATCAATCATAATATTTCACTAATACCGGGCACCCTTTTGGCCCAAACCATAAAATCATAAAACATCATATATCATATGTATTTCTTTCATTTAAACATTAACATATCATACTTCATTTCTTTCAAATCAACGGTACCCTTTTGGGCCCGAGTTATAAAACATAAAACATTATCATACCATACGTATTTTCCTTCATTCAAACAATAACATATCATATTTCATTTCTTTCAAAACAACGGCACCCTTTTGGGGCCAAAACATCATAACATAAAACATCATATCATACGTATGAAACCATAGCAAATCAAATCTCTCGCACACGAGTCTGGTAATGTATACGCGACCTATAGTGCACCGGGCCTCACAAGGACCCAATCCCACTCCTCAACCAAGGTCTCCTTAATCTACTCGGTACCGACTAGACACATATACACCCCGAGGACTAAACTTAGAACCTTAATGATTTGCCCTGACCCCTAGCAGTGTCGTATCACCATTCTTTTCATTTTGTACTTCTTTTCATTTCGTAAGACTGTACTAGCCGGTCCAAATACTAAACCGCTAGCAATGTCGTCTCACCATTCTTTTCATTTGTACTTCTTTTTATTTGTACTTCTTTTCATTTCTTTAGACTGTACTAGTGGGTCCATTATTCATTTTGCTTACCATCAAATTGAAAATCGAGAAATCATATAATAAATCATATCATAAATCAATAACACATATCAACTTCATAAATTCACATTTCAAACACGTAAATCATATAATCTTTATCATATTGAATACCAAAATTCTTATCTCATAAAATAATGAAATCATATCATATTATAAATCAAATATCCCTTATTACGCCATATCATAATATAAAGTCACTAATAGAACATACCATAAATATAACATCACACATACGTCATATAAAATACCGCGTCATATAAACATTTCATGAAAAATCCCATGAAAGTACTTATGCTTGTAAAAGCCTTTTCTTAAAAACACGTTATAACATATCATACTCATATATTGAAAACATACATTTACTTTATAAAAACCTTTGCTCGTATACAGCCCCAAAACATATTAAAAACATAAAAAGAGGGGGTGAGTCACACTCACCTCTGGTCCTATGCGTGTTTCCAAGTGATAAGATTTCATGTTGAGTTATCCATCCTTCACGAGATCCTGTAATAGATGAACACGCATCTTCGGTTATTACCGATCACCTTATTTCACGTGTCTCTTATTGCTCATCTGGCCTTACGCGATCTCACACGTCCTCACACGTGTTAAGTTCTTTTAATTAAGGTTCATTAACCTTATTTACTACTTTCGCGTCTATCCTTATATTTAAATTAAGTACCTTTAAACCTGGTTATTCCTTAATCGTATACAGTACTTTCTTGTCATTACTTATACGTATGTATGTATAAAAATACTTGTAATAGTCTTTACAAACATATACTTATCTAAGCCTTGGTAACTTGCGTATAATTCTTATTACCAATATCATACAAAATAACCATGTATTTAATGATGTCTTTAACAATCAAAATATCATGTCTCTTTCATATGCCTTTTTATAAAATGTTAACTTTATAACCATACACGTGTTTTATAAAAATACTAAGTTCTTTAAGATACGTTTCTATAATAAAATACCATATTTTTCCATTATATAAAAACATAACTTCTTACTCCATGGGCACTATCTTCATGTTCTTGTATAAAAACGTTACATCTTATTCTTGGAAATTCTCATATCTCACGTATTACTTGAAATATTGATCTAGATGTTACTTGTTGGGAACTACTCACCATTAGTATGTTTTGAATATTACCTGCAATTTGTAGTAAACAAAATGTGTAGATAAAACCGGGCTTGTGTTTGACACAATTCCCTTAAACAGATTCGCCGTCTGTTCCCAGGGTACACCGGTCTGAAGCAGCAGAACGTGTGCTGCCGGACTCGATCACTTGCCTGAAAGAAAACCGAATACAAAGCTGCTATTGATCTCTAGAACTG
>WOUH02000028.1:7136271-7149707 GCA_009936405.2 Stevia rebaudiana | reverse complement strand
TTTGGGTCGGGAAAAGGTTGGTCAAACGAAGATAATTCCGCATTTGTTGTTTACCGTTGTGACCCGGTTGTGTTTTTCCAATCAAATACAATGCATATCAATATATACACCTTCTATTTTGATGCAAAAAGTTTATATTTCAGTATATCCTAGATAATATAAGTAAACCAACAGAAACAAAACAATGTCACTTATGAAGCAAAATCATATTAAGCAAAATCAAATGTGTCAAGACCGTGTTATAAAGCAAATCTAGATGAAGCAAAGACCAGATGCCTCAGTATCATATTATAATTTTTTGTTGGTTTGGGACACACATGGCATCGGGTGATACAAATTACCCGATCACTTAAAACCAGTTTCATACTAGTTTGCTTAAATACTAATATACTATATATGTAGAAAGTATAATAAATAGTATATATGATGTTTCTATTTTCTAATAACTGGAAGTTATTAATAATAATAGCTATTAGTTGTATAGTTAAGTATAGGATGTTCTTTTTTGTCAAGTTACAGGGTGAGTTATGACTGATTTTGGATAATAAAGCTCTTTATGTGTGTTTTTTACTTTATAAGACAAAAAACGGGTACATGCCCACATAGGTGTCAAGTACTGAGCAACGTGTGCGAGAACATCAATCAGTTATTAATTGAACCACTAACAATGTCTACGGACCTCATCCACACTTTATTTGGATCAAGATTTGTTTTAGTTAATATTCAACATCTAATTTCACACGAATTCAAACATAAAAGATTTTCAGAGCCCTACAAAGGTATGATACGAGCATAACTTATAGGAACTGAGGATTAAATTATCAAGCATAAATTATGAAAAGGTTCACATTGCCAATCTAGTACAACTCTTAGACAATCGAAAAAAATAAAATAAAAAACACCGAGAGTTCATTATAATATTCTTCGTTGAGTTTTGCAAGACTTAATAATTTTAGTTTAATCTTAATAGTTTCGTCCCTGACGTTATAAGTGTTAACAATATTCGTTACTAAACCCTTTAAATGTTAAGACTTGAAACGTTACGAATAGAAAATGTTAGAATTTGAAACTTTATAAGGAAAAAAAATTGTTGAGACTTTATTTCAACAAAAATTACTAAATTGTTAAAGAATCAAAAGTTGAGGGATGAAAACTATATTTACTCAAAGTCAAAAAACAAAAACAAAAAACAATAACAAGAATCAACAAACCGATATCGGAGGGTTTGATTTCTTCTTCGCGCTCATCATCACCCCTCTAATTTCTTGAGTTTTGATTCTAATTCTTTTGTATGATTCTCGGTTGATCCAAATATATTTTTCTTAGAAACCATCTGTAGATACATACACACAATATTAAATATTCACATAGCAAAATGAGTGTAGATCTAGCTTCAAACAGCCATGGGAACCTGGACGAACAAATTTCACAGCTCATGCAGTGCAAGCCTTTATCCGAGCCTGAGGTTATCATCACATTGTTATTTAATTTTACTTTATGTTTCAAATTTAGGGTTTCTATTTCATTTTAATTACATGTATCCCAATCTTTCGAACTTTTGGATATTAGATTGTGCGTTTTGACGGATCTGAAATTCATTTTACCCGGGACCTAGGGCTTGGTCAATTTTCAATTCGTTTTGTGAAATGGGTTGTTCTTTAACTATATTCTCTTGATTTGGTTTGCAATTTCACGAATTTGAATTTCACCTTCAACCGAAGAAAAAAAGGCTAAATTTTGTTGTAAAAGGTAAGCCTTCAGTGCACAAAAGATGTGCATTTGAATTACGTTGGAAATGATTTCCAGCAATATGAAACTTTGTTACACTTGATCCATATAGATTTGTGTTCTTAATAAATCTGCAATGCTAACCTTCAAGGGGTGTAGATTGGGTGGATATAATCATATAAATTCTTTATTCTGTTTTCATTTATAATTTATAATGAGATATAATCGGTGATAAACTGATAATATGCCAATATGGATTATTGCTCACTGTGTTCTCCATGCTCTTTTGTGGATTTAGGTTAAGACATTATGTGAAAAGGCAAAAGAGGTATTAATGGTGGAAAGCAATGTTCAGGTATGTATGAACATATAACATTTTTTTTGGTTCAGTTAATTATTATAGGTAGTTAAAGTTTCTTGGAAGCTTAATAATCATCACTAATCTGTAAGTTGCAACTTCTAATCTTTACCATATATAGGTTTAAAATTGGCCCATTTTTACTATTTAAGTTGTTGGTCCTACAAGTTGGGTTGTAGCACTTGTAAGGACTTATGGGCTTTTGTAACAATTAATTGCAAGTTAAATTGGCATTAAATGGATATTATACTAATGAAGATGTTTGTATGTTTGCTACTTGTGCAGCCTGTAAGGAGCCCTGTGACTATTTGTGGTGATATTCATGGGCAATTTCATGATCTTGCTGAACTTTTTCGCATTGGAGGAAAGGTATTTTTTTTTTTAATAATATATTCTTTTGTGGTAATTGTGCGCTTTATTATTAATAATACAACTATCATTAACTTCATGAATATTTTGTTGTTTACTGTATTTTTACTGTTAGTGTCCCGATACAAACTACTTGTTTATGGGCGATTATGTGGATCGAGGGTATTATTCTGTTGAAACTGTCACTGTAAGTCATAATATTCGTTTTTGACTTTGCCTTTAATTAATTAATTAATTTTTTTAATCTTTCATGGATGTAACATGTTATACTTACTATCTATTCTTTTCAGCTTTTGGTCTCTCTGAAAGTCAGGTATCCTCAAAGAATCACCATTTTAAGAGGAAATCATGAAAGTCGGCAGGTATCATGTTGCTTAATTTGACCCGTTTGACTCATTTGACCTGTTTCTCATATACATGCATACTAACTAATAATCTAATATATTTTTTCACAGATCACACAAGTCTATGGGTTTTATGATGAATGTCTCAGGAAGTTAGTAACTTTGCATCATTTACTATAATAATATTAAATATTCATGATCATATATCGGTTCTAATAATAATTATTTATTTACAGATATGGCACTGCAAATGTTTGGAAAATGTTTACAGATCTTTTTGATTATTTCCCGTTGACTGCATTGGTTAGTTTGTTCTCTTTGTTTTCATCAAATTGTTAAATAGTTTTATTAGGCTTATTTGTTGTGATTTATTGCTAGTAAAGATTTTAGTTTACTTTTGCTTCTAATTTAGTAATTTCAATATTTCAGACTTGATTATATAACATTATAACATAAAGATGTAACAAAAATCTCACTTTTGTCTTTCATGCTTTCATATATTTTGCAAAGCAGAATAATCATATAAATTTTTATTTGTAGGTTGAATCAGAAATATTTTGCCTTCATGGTGGGTTGTCACCATCAATTGAAACACTCGATAGCATAAGAAGTTTTGATCGCGTTCAAGAGGTCCCACATGAGGGTCCAATGTGTGATCTTTTGTGGTCTGACCCAGATGACCGTTGCGGTTGGGGCATCTCACCTCGTGGAGCCGGTTACACCTTTGGTCAGGTTCGTCTTCTTCCTTCACCATGTGATCCATATCTTAACACGATCTGGTGATGGGTCAACCAGTGCGGGTCCAAATATCAACGGCTGGTTAGGTCAAGGTCAACCTGTCTGACCTACTTGACCTGTTTGTGCGGTTTTACTCTAAGTTAAGTATTTTAGTCTAACCCATTTGACCTTTTAGGGAAAAAGTGACCCAAATTGACCCATTTGATTGTAGGGATAGTTTCATATATATATCCATACTAACTTGATATATATCATATATATACAAAAAATATTAATATCATATCTATCCCTCTAAAAATATCAAAATATCATTCTTAACATATCTCATAAAAAAATAAAAAAGTTACTGTTTGACTATTTTATCCTTACTTTTTGAAAATTTTATTTTTTAACCATCTTTAACCTCAACTATATATAATTATGGAAGGAAGGATGATATGTTTGTAATGGCTAAAATTGGCATTTAGTAAAGTATCTTTAAGGAATGATATATATATATATGAAGGATAAATAAGATATTTGATGTGGATAAATGAAATTAATACTTGATTGTAAGCTGCTCAAAATTACCACATGTAATTAATTATTAATATTGTGAAGTTTATTTACAGGACATATCTGAGCAATTTAACCATACAAACAAGTTAAAGCTCATTGCTAGAGCTCATCAGCTGGTAATGGAGGGATACAATTGGGGACATGTAAGTCTAAAACTTTATTATTATTATTTATTTTTATTTGTGTCGGTTAGAACCTTTTTTTTAATGTTTATGACAGGACCAAAAAGTTGTGACGATATTTAGCGCGCCAAATTATTGTTATCGATGCGGGAACATGGCTTCTATACTTGAGGTTGATGATTGCAAAGGCCACACATTCATCCAGGTTTCTTAACATTGTATTAATATTAAAATAATGTTATTTGACTTAGAGTTGGCAAAATTGGGTAACAGGTGGGTTGAACCAAATTAAAATAATAATAATTTTCTATAATTAGCTATTGCATTATGTATGTTCATAACGTTCAGTTGGAATATTAATTTTATAATAAAATGATTTTGGAGGTTTTATGTGTTGAAAATACACTTTGGACAACTTTTGACCCGTTTGCTAGAATATTTGATACATTTGGAAAGTTACATATTTTTTTTAATAATCTGTCAAACATTATCAATGAATGTAACTATGATATTAAATTTATAATTTATGCAGTTTGATCCAGCCCCTAGAAGAGGCGAACCTGATGTAACAAGAAGAACACCTGATTATTTCCTCTGAATTTTAAGTAATATTCGTGACAGGTTTGAAATTGGTGTTTTGGTCTAACAAATATCGTCTAAAGTGATTCATCTGCAAGATGGGCAAAAGGGTTGCAAAATTCTGGTCTATTCTTTTTATTTTTTATTGTTTTCTGGAATTTAAGTTAATTTCTGACTTGATAGCTTTTATCTATGATTAATTTTCAGTGTTTTCTTTTTTTTTTTAATGCATAATTTATTATCTGGTTACTTTGAACCGGTCAAGACCTGATTTGGGTGGAGTTGATTTCATTCAAAATGAAGAGGTTACCTTTTTTTTAGATATATTATTGGTTACAAAGGATTAATATTGACAAAAAATATATATGTTTATACTTGATAATAAAGTCATCTGATTGAATACATTGCTTTCAAGTTGCCTCAGACGTCGCTTATTTATCTCATTCTTTCATCATCTTTCAAGCTATAAGAATTGTAAAAATCTTTATTTTAATGTTCAGCAAATTCATCCAGATTGAGTTTTTTTTTCAGTAGTTTTGAAAACCTCTATTTTTAAAAATTTCATATTATAAAAAAAGTTTTTAAGGTTTATTTATAAATTATTTCGGACTCCGCGTTACAACAAATTTTTTAGGTTTGAGTATACTTGTTAACTTGGTTACGAGAATATAAACTTTCGGACGCAATTCAATTATAAATCCTAAAATATTACAAAATTAAAATATGATATTAAGTTAAAGAATGTCGAAATTTAGAAGCAATATATGCTTTAGCATAATGACATTTAAGAAAACCTAATTCGTAAGCCTGGAGATTAAGACAAATGATATTATTACCTTCAACTGCCGTGTTTGCGGTGTGCCCTATAATGTGTATATGTGTGGATCCTCGGGCAAAAGTAAAATTATATTAGTTTTAACGTTATTTTACTTATTTTTTTGAAAATAACATTAAAAGCGTTGAGTTGATGGTTAATCAGACATCATGAGTCGGGGGTCTCTTTTGGGGTGGTCTCTCTATTCTTATGGGGTATAGGTAAGGCTTGTATTCATCTTACCCTCCTCAGACCCTATCTTTAGGTGTAATATACTGAGTACGATGACGACGATATTATTACCTTCAACGACATTAATATTATTACCTTCAACGTGTTTGACTTGTCTTATTTGTTAAAAGGTTATTGATAGAGTCTCGTAAGTTTTTTGGTAATAAATTTTCACGACCACACCGAGTTTGATAATAATAATAAGTTAATAACTATGAAAAAATAAAAAAAATATTATTATTATAATTTTTAAGGCTGACAAATTACTAATTTTCTTATGCAAGCATAAAACGAATGATTTGAAATGTAAATGCTTGGGGCTTCTTCACTTTCACCATAAGCTTTTTAAGGAAAAATCCAATTTAATGCTTCCAAGCAAGTTTAAACCAAGAGAACAAAGGCTTCTTCAACTTATAAAACCATAAACTTATCCAATTACAAAAGTCCCGAATTTCATTTTTACAATTGATTCACACTTACAAGTTACATCTACTCAAAAATCAAATTATTTCTTCATAATCTTTTAGGATTTCGTTACAAACACAAGTTTTCAAACTTAATAGGATGAAATTTAAGCTGAGCACGTCGGCATTAAAATCATCTTGCAACGGTATGTAACATCATCATTATGGTTCTAATTTATTCTTTCAATTATTATTTATTTCTTATTATTTTTGTAGCTGCCAAACACAGCCCATCGAGTTCACCCGATATAGATGTTCGAGAAGAGTATGCAAATGCGTTTAGAACACAATCATACATTGACTTTTGGACTCGAGTCCTTGACTTGACCCATGGTGGTTCTACCATAAACCAAACCGTGAGCTCGGTGGCTGCAGCCCGACTACCATCATATCGACTATTCGCCGAGGACCTACTTGACCCCGATCAACCCACGGTCACCCGAATCCTCACCTTTGCTAAACACAAAACCGAAAACCACTCACTCTTATCCGATTACTTCTCGGAAACCGCCAATGCTTTTGTCGTTTGCGGGTCTCTTTTACAACACATCGACCGTTTAAGATCGAAATATCGTTCTCTCAAAACCGCTTTAAAGTCGATGGACGCTAAAAATGTATCATCCGTAAGTAATTGCCGGATCGTAAAAGCCCGGTTAACCGACTTCTCTAACGCGGTCAACCCGTTCATGATCCCCACATCCTCTCCTCATGGAGTTCAATCGGTTCAAGTCGCATGTTTTAATCTACTTAAAAGGCTCGAATCTAGCCGCGATATGGCTCATGTAAAGCTCAAAAGGATCAACAGGATCAAACACGGCTCAGCGGTTACTCTAGTCGTTCTGACCGTTTCTTTAACCATGATCATCGTGACGCATGCGTTAGCGGCTCTTATGGCTGCACCGGGGATCATAGTTGCAACAATGGAGTTGGGTTCGAGTGGTAAAGTGGCTAAGTTATATGCTCAACTCGATGTTGCGGCTAAGGGGACGTATATTTTGAACCGCGATTTGGACACGATAAGTCGATTAGTGGCTCGATTAGGTGATGAACTTGAGCATATGCAAGCATCAACAAAGTTTTGGCTCAAAAGAGGGCATAAACGGGTTCAAAGTATTGAAGAATTTGGTCGGCAGTTGAAGAAAAATGATATGAGTTTTCGTGAACAACTTGATGAGTTAGAGGAGCATTTGTACTTGTGTTTCATGACTATCAATCGTGCAAGAAACCTCGTTATCAAGGAAATTTCAGATTCTAGTTTGAATTCGTGATTCAGTAACTATTCATTACATAATTTCTTGTTCATTTCGTAAACATCATATCGTATTTGACATCATGTTAAAACAGTCATCATACATTCATACCGGAAAAAATAAATTATACTATATTACTTACTTATCTAGACAAACTTAATTATGAATAGTGTCTTGCACAATTTAACTCCGATTTTTTTTTTCTTTTTTGCTTTGTTGAAAGTTTTTTTATATGTATTTTTGCTTTATTTAATTTTTTTTTTTTTTTTTTCTGTTTGTTTCTTCCTTCCTGTTTTCCTAGATTAATTACTTGACCCATGCTACGTGTTCGTGTCTCCGTTTAACCTTTTTAAAAGTCGATTAGCCTTTAACGCGAGTTGGTGTTAGACGGTCTTGCGCCAACAGCAATGCGCGGTTCGCGGTTGTGAAATCTAGTTTGAAAAATTTAAAGTTAACTAGCTATTTTTTTATTTATTGAATATATGTATTTATGTAGGGACTTTATTATACAAAAGGTGTTTTATGACTTCTTTGTCATGTATTTTTTTAATATATACCCGGCCTGTTGAAATTTTTTTAGTACAAACTACAAAGTAACAAAGTATATATATTGGTTGTGGGACGTTTATTTAGTGAACCTGTCCTATGTCTATGTTAGAGCATTCACAGTAGCTTCCCTATCTCCATTTGTACTTTTTTCAATTAAATAATATTTTTTCTAACCTTTATCATTATCTCTTTCTCTCTCATTCACTCACAACCACTTTAAAAAACTATTAAAATAACATCATTACTTTTTCTCTCTCCTACACTAAAATCCCCATCTCTATATTTTTTCTTAACTTTAGGGGAAAAACAAACAAAACCCCAAATATTTCTCTTTTCTCTACTCACAACCACTCCTAACCACACCCTAAATTATGCAGGATCTCCTCACAGAAAAATAGGGAAGCTATTGTGAATGCTCTTATAAACCTATAAATATGCACGAAACATTAATAAATATTCATTTACAATGATTATTTGATTTAAAATATCAAGTACAATTGTCCCTTATACCCTCTTGTTCTTGTAAATTCTTGCTAATTAACTAAAATAATTTAACATACACAATTTTACCAATCAATATTGTAGTCGTTTGAAAAGTATATAATTAACTCAACTACAAATGTGTGTTTGCATCTCACATAGTCTGCAGGCAAAATAGCACGCACTTTAATTCATCGTGATGCTAACACATAACACATTACACATGTGAAATTCATGTCAACTGGAAACACTACCATTCTACAACATCATTTGATCACGTTGTTTTTCGCAATGAACGGGTACAAAAAAAAAACAAAGATTTGCTAAATGGAAACACAAAAGATCGAAGGAACAACGGCTTTGTTAGCCTTACATCGTATATATGTACGGTAATTTATTTACATATGCATCATGTATGTATTATTGCTAATATCATTTGAATATGGTTGTTTTTCATTAATAACTTGTTAGAACTACTTCAATTTAATTAACCAATAAATATATAGTGGAAGATATGTAACTCAAGCTGATAACAAACACAATCAAGTGTTTTTTTTTTTCTTTTCGTTTTCGAGTGTCTTTACGTAAGATTTTACATCGAAGAGACTGTAAATAAGAAAGCTAGATACAGAATGATCTGCTAGACTAAACGGTATCTAATTTCTAACTTCTAAAATGAAACCAAATGTTAAGTTAAGTGTTCATAAAGGTGAATTTGTATGGTTTAAATCCTGCAACTTTTGGGACATGGATTTGGCAGCCTTTGTCAATGTCTTCATTCTTGTACATGATTTCATATGCCTGTGAAGTTTCTCAGGATTAAACTGTCTCCCACATTGCCTGTATCAACAATATCACACGTTTCACAATGTTAATTAATAATTAATATATGTTGAACAAAACTTCAAGAATTACGATTGTAAAGTAACTAAATTAACCTGAATTTTGTTTTCAAGTAACTAACATATATTGGCTAGGCTATCAATTTCTTTTTGTCATATATTGTATCAAATCTTCCGAAATTTAAAAATCAAAATAAAAATTTTGAAACTTTTATGGTTTTCTATGACCTTACCAGTAAAAGTTGGATTCTAACATGAGACCTCCGTGTGAAGCAATTTGTTCAAAGTTTTTTTGGATGAGTATTAAGGATATATTCTTTGTTTATTTGAAGTAAAACGATATAAACTTACGAGCAATGAGGACCATTGACAAACTTATAAGCTGCTCGAATTGTCTTTTTGTTATTGGAATCGCTAACGTTATGACTCGTCGTTGATTCATCCTTCCTGACAAAAAATATATATACAACGATTAATCATGTGTTTAAGTTCAGAAAAACACAAAATCTTCCAATAAGAGGTTAAAAAAAAGATGTTCAAATTTCATATGGTTTTACCTTTGTTTCTTATCTAAAGTTGTCCAATGACCTCTAGAAACCCTTTGAGACCCCCCAAGCTTGTCTCCTTTCATCATACCATCTTTTCTTTTGATTATTGTCATTGAGGAGTCGTTGGTGTCCACAATCCCACAAGTGATCAAATTTAGAAACATATGAGTCGCTCCTAAACCCGAGTAACTTCTGCTTTTTTCAAACGAATGATTTGAACCATGCGATGCCTTTGAACCAATTGTTTCTTTCTGGTTGCCACCCTTCTTGATCTTGTTTTCACTCTTATCTTTGTTCAAAAAAGTTTCCAGTAAGGAACTAAGTTCAGTTTTCTTTTGGTTTTGTTCTTCTTCATGTTTAGTTGTGCTAACAAAGTGGTAATCTTCTTGTCGCTTTGTCATGTCTTCAGTGGATGTCTCGGACCCAAACGAAGGCAGTTCTTCGATTTCAAAAGATGTTTTAGTTGATGAGTTGATTGAATGATCTTGTGATTCTTTTTCCAATGGGATTTTTGGATCTTTGATATCAATCTTGATCAATGAAGGTGATGTTTTTGTTTTGGAGTCATCTTTCTCACCATATGAACTTATAAAATCTGCATTGGGATATTAAACATTAAGATTCAAAGAATTTAGAGTCATATAAAAGCTTGGATGCACTAAAAGCAATTTTAATACAACATAAAGTGTGATTGTAGTTATCACAAAACTCAAAATACATTAAACACAAAACCAAAAAAAAAGGAAACTAAAAATTACCATTGGAGAAGGTGATAGAAGAAATTTCTGAACCTTTAAGAACATATTCATTATCAGAAATTGGGGTGATAAGATCTTCATCTAATAAGTCTTGCCATACATATCCAGCCTTGTATCTTCTACAATAATCACATCAACTCTTAACAATTTGTATTATAAACCAGCATAGGTAAGTCTTTTTAATGTGAATGTATAGATTAATGAAAATGAAAAACAAAAAACCTCTTGTATGACCAAGCAAAACTCTCTGGCATATCTTTCCCTCTTAATTCACATAACCATCTCTTAACATCTTCATTAATTAGTCACATGATCCAAACATCAAGAAATTAGTACCAAAAAATAAATAAATAAACTTAGGTTATATATACACTTATACAACACCAACCTCTAAGATGAACCCCGGTTCGTGAGATATGATGCACGCGAATGAGATGTGGATGCTCGATAAGTCCTTTACGACTAATAAAATAAACTATATGAATCTTCCTCACTTCACCTCCACCACCACAACCACCACCACCGCCGCCACAACCACCAACACCGCTAGCAGGTTTGTCCTCCATAAATTTTCTGCAAAGGAAAATGGAAGACAATCTAACAGGAAAACAAAAAGTTGTTCTTTTTTAGGCATATATTACTAAAGACATATGATTGTGATTTCATCTACTTCATCCAATGAAAGTAATTAATAATTAATAAAATAAAACAACAGACAAAATCTTTGTCTCTGGCCGGCCTGCCATACTAAAGGACAAAAGTTAACAAGAATGTCTTTCTTTTATCTATATTTAATTCTATGTATTTTATAATAACAACTCAATAAAACATACATGAATATAATATATGCAGGCCTTCCCTTAAACTCTGATCATGTTTTATAGTTTTAAAAATATTGGGATATTCAAAACATAAACTTTTATCCATATATTTTTAAAAAAAATCATCGGGTTTTGCGATTACCTGAGCTCAAAATCTTGTTGAAATGAGAAAGATAACTCACTAGATCTACACAAGAGAAGAATGAATCGGTATAATATTAATTGGATCATAGGAGAGAATGAAAGAGGGGTATTTGTGTAATTTAGATGCTTTGGAGCTCAAAAAATGGGCGACTCCCCGAGAAGTATTATCTGAATTCCCGTGATATAGTTTTGTTACATGTCCAGCTTTTGACCAAGTTTAGTTACCTTAAAAAGCACAAAAGTTTTTTTTTTCTTTTTATGTTATGATCACTTCTATTTTTGCATGATGTGTTTCTAACAGTTTATATAATCCCAAAGTGAGAATAATGGAGACAATTATTGGCGTGATTGAAGGCTAGTTGGATTTTTCAAGTCTTTAAAACCTTTTAATTTGTTTAGTACTATAGTGGTGACAGTTTTCTTTTTCCCAATAAGGTTGTTTTTTAGTTCCTAAGGGTACAAGGAGTACATGGAGGGTATTTTAAGTACCCTCTCAAATTTACCCAATTAAATCATGTCACGTCAAATGTTCAACTACCCTTTCAAAGTACCCTAAAGTAGTGGCAATGGTACCCTCCCAACTTTTTTTTTTCTTTTAAATACAAATGAATAAAAAAAAACATGAAAAATAATACATTTTTAATTAATTGAACAAAGTTACAATAAAAATATGGAAAAAAAAACACAAATATAAGAAAAAAAAATAGCGATACGAAAAAAATACATTTAATTATCCGGGTTATTTGGCGGGTTCACTTCCGGCATGTTTCTCGCAACATGCTCCACAAGATCAAATCGAAGTCTTAAATGTAACTCCGAGTCTTGCAATTCCGCAAGCACGTTATCATCAATCACTGGTTGCAACGGAGGATCCCGAATGTAGATCGGTGATATGACAAAGTTGTCGTCTTTTATTATCATATTGTGCAATATTGATCGGTGCATTTTAGTTACGCATTATTAGATAATATTTATTCTAAATATGCGCCGATATGCTTATAAAATATACTATTTTTATTAGTTTTTATATTTTTGTAGGTTACGAAGAAAATGAGCTAAAACGGTGCAATTAAGTTGAACATGACAATTAACCGGTCCAAACAGATCCATGTGGAGCAAATGAAGAGTAGAAGATCACGGATGAAGATAAAGGAAATAATTAATTTGTTTCGCTTTCAATGATAAATTCAAAAGAAACTTTGAAGTGCAAATAAATGAAGATGGACTCGTGGCAGATGGATCACAACAAACCCAAACAAATAGAATTTAGATTAGAAAGAAAATGGAAATATGAGATGGCATCTAAATTTGAATGGGCTAAACAGAACTCAGTGGGCCGTGGATTTGGATTTTTAGGAGGATCCCACGAGATGAATTAAAAGAGGGATTCATTTACATGAGGGGAGGCGTCGAGGAAAAATAAGAACGAACCGGAAGTAGCCAAAGACGAAAGAAAAAGCATGAAGTCCGACACCAAGGTTATGAGTGGCTAATTCTTTTGTGGTTTCCTCCGGGTGAACGGTTTTTGTAAGTTGGATGATTAATTTAGTTTTCTTTTGTATTTTGGGACTTGCAATCTAAGCATTCGATGCTTTTTGTTAATTGGATTGTGATTTCGATTAGTAAACTGGTACGATTTTGAATGAATGATTTTGTCTAACTTTCTGTCGAGAGAAATTGATAATCTAGACCATTGTTAGGTAAAGTTATGAATGGGAATTGTATGCTTGATAATTGAA
>WOUH02000028.1:7110073-7128989 GCA_009936405.2 Stevia rebaudiana | reverse complement strand
CACGTGTCATCATCTGATTGTATCCTATGTTATGTAGGTTAAGGAACACATGTATTGGATCCGCCTCCTATATATATTATATAATTGATTAATCAAATAGTTGGTTTATAATGTTAAATAAGATTATCTATTGTGACCTTCCGGTCGAGAAATCCTTATTTCGGCGCTACAACTAAAACCTTCAAATCACGCAGCTTTGTCATCAATAAATTTTGTTTATGTTTAACATTTCTTACAGGTATGCTTTCATGCTTTGTTCATGTTCATTAGAGACATCCTTAATGTTCCCAACAAAGCTACTTCTTTGGAATGTATTTTGAATGCTCTCGAAGACAACTAGCGCCAAAGTATTATTCTGGATCCCACTCATCCCATAAATCTTTATGAAACAAACTTCACTAGACTCTAAGTTTAAACCTCTAATCACCTCATCAACTCGAGATTCTATTCCCACTAGACCTCTGGTAAGGTCTACGGGTGATGCATCTTGCAATTCCTGCAAGATTCTTCTTAAAATTTCCCTTATGATTTCCACTAGATGGAAAGTACTTACTTCTATTTCCCATAATAAAACTAACATAAAATCTACTTTTTTTAAAACAAACCCTCTGCTTTGGGAGAAGCCGACTTCTATGAACACGTAGGAATCTTAATCTTTTCAGGTTACGAATGGACAAAGGAATCTTTTGTATAGAAGTGTCACTTGCATCAAGTTTCCTCAAATTACACAATTCCCCCACGCTTTCTGGTAACATTTTAATGTTTGTTCCATCTACATACAAATGTTGTAAGCATTTCATGTTGTCTCCAAACTCAGGAAGATATTCAAGATTTGTGCAACCAGAAAGAAGAAGTGATACAAGAGCCTCCATTTCCATTTTGCTTCTGCCAAGGTTCTGAAGATGCGTACATCCACAAAGATTTATGAGTTGTAGTCTTTTGTGACAAAGAACTGATTCGTGTAACTCTTTCAATTTTGTGCAGCATTTAAGATTTAGTTTCACAAGATTCGGTGTTGATGTCAAGTCAGGAATTTTTGTCAAATCCTTTGAGAAACTAAGATCAATGGATCTCAAATTAGGCAGCTCCTGTTAAGTGAGGAAAACTTTTAGATATTTAGCTTGCATTTACTTAAAATCATTATTACTATGTAGACAATACTTACAAGTGTTTTTACCCATAGGGTTTCAAGTTGGCTATAACACATTTCAAGTTGATAAATATGTTTAGGTTCAAACATTGAAGGCAAGGACTTTAATTAATGAACAATCATACCATTCTAGAATTAGAAGATCATTCGAAAGATAATTAAGACCTTGAGGAAAGTGTATATTACTAATTCTCATAAATTTTAGCTTCCTCATCTTTGAAAACCATGATGGATCATCAATGCAATAATTCACTTCAACCTTGTCCGGCTCCAAGTTGATGATTTCAATTGCTCTTGATTCCTGGTATAAACAAACACAACAACAAAAATAAGTCATTAAGCAAAGTTTCTTACTGAAACGATAACAGTTATTCGGATTTGTAAAAATCCATTAGGCAAACGGCAAACCTTTGGTTTGGATGAGAGGATATCCAAAACGTCATGATGATATTTGATGGCAATTTGTTTTCCGTTGTATGTCTGTGAATCCTTGCGAAGAATCTCCCAACACATTTGTTGGAGCAGATCATGCATCCAAACACAATTGACAATGTTAATAGTTATGAGAAACTTATTTATAAGATCAGTAATTCCACACTCGGGATACAAACCAATATCTGCCAATATATCTTTTACTAAATTTATGTCTCTCCCTTTCAAGAAACATGCAATATACATGAAGATTTGCTGCTCATATCTGTCTGGTCTAAGATAACTTACTTCAAGTCTTCCAAGAATTTCTTTATGTGGATATTCTTGAACTTTCTTCAATATTTCATTCCAATATTTTTCATTCTTCCCAAATAATAGAGAACCATAAACAGTAAGAGCTATCGGAAGACCGCCAGCAACCTTCACAATATCATCAGACAACTTTTCATAACCAGGTGCAGGATTTCCATCTCGAAATGCTGACTGACAAAAGAGTCTTAGAGATTCTTCGCCTTCGAGTTCTTGACACATAAATATATCATTTACTTCGTATGCATTCAACAAGTCTGCATTTGTTGTGGTTACCATGATTCTAGTACCGGGCCCAAACCATTCACGCTCACCAGCCAAATACATAAACTGGTCTGCATGATTCACATCATCCAAAACAATTAGAACCCGCAAATCACGTAGCTTTTTCATCAACAAAGTTTGTCCATGTTTAACATTTCTTACGGGTATGCTTTCATCCTTTAAAACATCATCTAGGATTTTTTGTTGTAACTTGCAAAAATGACTTTCATGTTCTTTGGAGACATCCTTGATGTTTCCAATAAAGCTACTTTCTTGGAATGTATTTCGAATGCCCTCGAAGACAACTTCTGCCAAAGTAGTTTTCCCAATCCCGCTCATCCCACAAATTCCTATGAATCGAACTTCACTAGCCTCAATGTTCAAAATTCTAATCACCTCATTTACTTGGGATTCAATACCCACTAAACCTTTGGTAAGATGATTAAGATCTAGTGGTGATGCATCTTGCATGTCCTTGAAGATTTTCCTTAAGATTTCCCTTATGATTTCTGATTCATTCCTACAGGTAAGAACCATGTCAATCGCATTAGGACACTTTACTCTTACCCACTTGAGTTGGAAAGATTTAAGAAACCCGTATTTTACATATGTAACAACGTTTTTTTAATTTATTTTTTACATAAATATTACATTCAATTTTATGACTTTTGGTAAAAATAAATCAAAAAAGGTCCGAGTGGATTTTTCTAAAAAATATTTTTTTTTTTACGAAATTCGTCAATATTACATATGTAACATATGCTGAAAAATTAAATATACGTGAATTTTTGTTATTTTTTACTTTTTTTTTTGAAAGTACGCAACGCTTTTATTTTTTTATAAAAAGTCACAAAAATGTATATAAAACCAACATTTTTTTTTGAAAAAAATAATAAAAATGTTAAATATGAGTTTCTAGGGTTTTCAACTCAAATGAGTTTTTATTCTATCAATTCTGTATACACGTATGTATCTATAATGTTGATAAGCCAATCTACCTGTCTGGTGTCACGTGCAATCCTTTGACAGCCCCGATTTTTGCCATAGCAGATCTCCATGTTACAACTCTCTGTGATGTAATTTCAGGCTCCACTTCATAATTCGCAAAGCCTTGTTGGAAACAGTTGGTTTGATGGCGTACGTCAGAGGGAGACACATGGTAAAAAACAGGAATAACAATCATCTTCCCTTGCTCCATGCAATCAACAACCTTTGTGATTTCTTCCAAACACCATTTTGATGTTGCAAAATTGCTGGATAAAATTACAATGGCAAATCTTGATGCTTCTATTGCCTCTAGAAGCTCGGGAGCAATGAAACCCCCTACATTAAGTGACTTGTCATCTTTGTAGGTTCTGATGCCTTTTCGAATTAAGGCTTCATATAAATGGCTGGTGAAACCAGTGCGGGTGTCCGACCCTCGGAAGCTCAAGAAAACATCATAACCATGTGATTGTCTTGTTATTAATGATGATGATGATGATGCATATGACATCATCTCTACAGCTCACTGTAATAAAGTGCTATAGATGAATTAATACATACAGAATGACAAAACATAAGTTGTTTTTAAACATTGAATGTTTCAAACAGTCGATGCTTAATTGCAATAATCAGGCATTTTATCTATACAAAACCCTGTAATCAACCACTAAAAGCCCGATTTATTAGTGTGTTTGCTCTAACAAGATAATAGAATGAATGGTGTTAACCGCATACTAATTTAATATGTTGAATTTTGACCGATCATTAGTTGCCTAAGGAAAATTCTGAAATATAGTCTATGAAAAGAATCGCGACTACTTTGACAGTCACACGTACATGAACAATATAGCAGGTTGATGAAAAAGCTGTTGCAAAAAACAGATGATCGTATGATATATTTTGGGTGAAACAGGTGATGAAAACTTAATATGGATGATGCAGTTGATTATAAAAATAATCAGGATTTTCTTATGGCATGATGTAGATGTGATGATTATTTATGGTAGTAAAATCCTCTAGCTTGGTGGAAAGTGATTTATTCTTCATGGTTGTGGGATCAAATTTTAGAAAACACAGGTGTGATGATTTTAGCCTTTCAACAAAAATTATGCTCCTACAATTAGGAATTCTTGAAAAGGTTTAAAGTTTATACAAGCTGATTAATAAATAATTAGCACAAATTTTTTTATGTTTAAAGTATACGTGTCATTTGGTATGTAGCGAAAAGTCTCTATCACACCAATTGTCATCTGGCCACATATTCAAATTTGTTTTGTCTAATCGGCTATTAATCTATCATATCATTGAAAACACTTTTTGTAATCTATATACGTCATAGGTAATGGGGTGAAAGATTAGTGGATAGTCCATCTAGTATTATTGTTTTATAATAAGACCTATTGCATCTTATAATTAATAAATAATCATTACCCTTATAAATTTATTTTTTGTTTTCAAAAAATCTCTCACAAAATTATCCTTGTTTCAATTAAATAATACATACCACTGGGGTTGGTGGATCAGTGACAAAAGCTTTGCCTTTAGGTACATCAAGTTTGGTGAGCTCAAAGACTCACTAGTTCGAATCATAGACATTGTAATATGGGTGTACCTGCAGAATAGTTTGTCGTTAAAAAAAGTTAAATAATACATATTTAACATTTATCAGTATTTTTTCTCTTAAATAAGCATCACCTAAATGATACATATATACCAGTACATATAAAATATAGTATCTTGAATCCTGGTCGATGAAATCAACCAAACTTAATGTTGTCTAGCGTTTGCGTTTGACAGGCAGCATGTGATTGTGGCTTACTAATTCCAAACTTATTCCTGCCTTAATTATATCATTATTGCAATTATGAGCATGCCTACTCATTTCTTCAATAATCACTGAGAACTTAATGATTTCCTTTTCAACATAATTTGGTACAATCATCACATCCTCTTTACAAAGAGAATCAATTTCTATAAAATCACTTATAATCAACCGTTCACCCTTCCATGGCCTCTTCCTTGAAAAGCTTCCGTTTAAATGTAACCACACACGAGTCAAATCTTTCTTTTCCATCCACTCGAAGGGTATGGAATCAACCATACAAGCAGCCATCAGACTGAAAACGCCCGCAATAAGTCCGCTTGATACTTTGGCCAATACCTTCACCGACTTCAACTCTTGGATCTCTTCATCAAACTGTCTTGTAAAAGAAACTGTTTGCTTGCATATATACGCTAACGATTTCATGAAATCACCAGAGAACATACATCTTCCATCATCATTGTGATGAATCAGGTGATCATCATCAGGTTTACATTTTACCTCCAAAACTTCCTTTTTAGTCGAGATTAACCTCAACTGGTTGTCACATTGGCCTTTCAAAAACCTTGCAAAATCGATGTAAAGTTGCGATGTTCGAAGGCATATTTTATGGTAGTCATTCACCAAATGATACAATTGTGGGTGATGCCTCCATTCTTCCTTGCATTCACTTAAGACGGGGAAACCTTCTTGGTTGATTCCATGTAGACATGTAATCACTTTATGGATGTCATCTAGGGACCTTCCTACTTCTCCTATGGGACGGGGGTCAAATATTATTTTTATTACATTGTTGGTGTTGTCATGGATGTTGGAATGACAAGAGAGGAGGCTTGAATCATCAGCTTCTTCTTCATACGCACGTATATACCATTGAAAATTAGTGAGGGTTAGAGACAACGTAGCTCGATGCATGACAGCCATCGCCTCACTCACAGGATTTTCATATTGTTGTTCTTCATTGCCAGTAGCATACAATTGCAAATCACCATCTACAATTAATTTATTCAAACTAATTCCTGCTTCTTTTATATCAAGACCATATAGATGAGCATGCCTACGCATATCTTCAATCGTCACTGAGATGTCATCTGTCATCTTCTCAATCTTATTTATTACAATTATCATCTCCCCCTCGTTTTGACGAGTAAATGAAGCAAACCGAGCCATCTTCATCTTCAATTCTTGGACAACAACTACACTACCTATAAAATCCCAGATATGCAACTCCCTTCCATGACTTCTCATGACATGAAAATTTTTATCAATTTTTTTTAAAAGACTATGGATCAAATCCAACCACATAGCATACGAACATGCACCTTTCATCTCTTTCAATTGCTCGTCGGTACACACATATGTAGCCAGAATACTGAAAATGCATGCAATTGTTATACTTGATACTTTCACCAATATTATCAATGACTTGCACTTTTCGATGTCCTGGATCTCTTCATTTAAGTGTCTTGAGAAATCAACTGTTTGCATACAGATATACGTAAGGGATGTTACAAAATTATCACAAAATCTGATACCTTCCGCAGCTTCAAGATCATTAAGTTGTTCTAGCATCTCTTTGTAACTGTAATCGTCGTATGTTCTACATTTTGCCACAATTTGCTCCAATGCCAACTTTACACCCAACCAGGTGTCAGATGCATCTTTAAGCAACCTTAAAAACTCATTGTAAAGTACAGAAGTTCCATGGATGATTCGATAGTAGTCATAAACCAAAGGAAATAACCCTGTATGACTCCATTCTTCTTTGCATTCACTTAAAAGTTCTTGGTTAATTTGTATCAAGTGTTTGATGATTTTATGTATGTCCTCCAAGGTGTACTGTTGTTTCCGGTAGTCACAAATAAATGTTATACTCCTGGTGAGGTCATGGTAGATAGCAGAGTGACAGGAACGGACATCTTCAATACCACCCATATACCTTAGCAAATCAGACGGTGGAGATAAGGTAACTTTATTGAACACAAATTTTGATGTTGAATCTTTAACTTTTTTCAGCTGCATAATGTCTACCTCATGGATAAAACGGACTCCAAATTCTGTCAATTCCAAGGTAAGGATTTTTTTTATTTATTTTCCTTTTCTCTTTTTTTTTTTAATTTTTTTAGTTTATCGGCCGAAGCCCTACCACATAGCAAGGCTAATCTAAGCGTCTGGTTAACAACAATTGTAATTCTTTTAATGAAATATTAATTAATATTTCTGATTAGCTTGATAGTAAGTTTTTTTATTGGTTTGCCGCTTAAAACACAATAAATCGAAAGTAATTCGTGTCATTTCCAAGGTACTAGTAATCGTTACCTCATACCACTATATATGTTTTAAATAAATACACCTAATTTATGCCCCTTTTATGGTTTCGAGACAAGGTTATAATTACGTTATGGTTTCAAGACATAGTTGTCATTAATTGTTGTAAGTCTTTTTAAAAGAGTTTTCCAAAAGCCACAAAAGAAAGTTATTTGTGTCATTACCAAAGCACTGTTAATCATTACTTCATACCATATATATTTTAAATATAAACAAATACCCCTAATAATTTTATTTAAAGGCTCCTATTTATTTGTAAATGTACATTAGGTAGTGGACACTGGACCTCGACCTCTCAAAGGACTGAGAATGCCGGTCCTAATCCAAACAAAATTTAAATGGGTTTCGTGTGGGGGCCTTTTGGTCGGAGTATTTAAATTACATTTTGCACTAATTCTGTTGCTCGCTTGTTTTTCGATTCATCAGTTCATCTACTCATCTCCATCTCCATTGCTGTTGCTTTCATCATGGTACGTCTATGCAATCTGCAATCTATTGTAGTAATTTGATTTTTGTATATTATTAATCGACTTTATAGGTTATGATCGATCGTTTAGTGAGTTGAGTTTAAACACGATTTTCAATTTTTTCATCCACTAGTTTTCAACTGTTCCGATTTGTGCTTCGATCGTTAGGTTTATGCTTATGATCACCTTTCAGTTGTTCAAACACGATTCTCAGTTTATTAGTTCTAGGTAATTTTCTATGTTTTTAAGTTTTCATTTCGAATTGCATGATTTCTAGCTTGTTTTAGGGTCTGATATGCTAACGATCATCAATTGATCGTTTAAACACTATTTTTCTAGTATTTTTTTTCATCTCAAATTGCGTGATTTTGTTTTATGCTCTGATTTATGCCTCCATCGTTAGATCTATGTATTGTTTAGTTAGGTGAATTCAAACACGATTAGTTCTCATGATTTGTAGGTTGATTTATGCTTCTGTTAGGTGATTTTCTAGGTTTTTAAGTTTTCATCTCGTATTGCATGATTCTAGCTTGTCTTATGCTCCGATATGCTAATTATCATCAATCAATCATTTAGTTAGTTGTATTCAAACATGATTTTGTCTGTTTATCTGATATGTCTTAAATCTGTCTTGTTTCCTTATCAGAATGAATCAGATGTTGCATTTACACTTTGGGCTTTGACAACAAAATCCACGTCTTATGTGACATCAGCTACTTGAAACAACTTGCCATGCTTGTAAAGAATCCAAAGGACCTGAGTTTTTCTAATCCGGTTAACACGGAATTTTCATCGTGGTGCGATGCGTACGTTTGGGGTGCAACTGATTAATCTGGACACTACTTGATATATAGATTATTGTATCCTATATTACCTATTTATGTAACCTAAAACCTAAATTATTAACTTAATGTTTGTTCTGTATATAATTAGGTGTGTGTTGCATGCAATTAAAAAACTCAAGCATATGAGTGTGCTTTGATGATGAGGTGTTACACATGCTCTTGTCATACTAAATGTCTTGAAAAAGAGAACTGTTTGCAAAAAGTGATTGCTGAGTCTTCTGATGAGCCATATATATTGGCAGGTATGAACACACAGACTCCGTTCAGTACCATTGTTTTTCAAAACTAAAGAATGTATTGGCAGGTATGAACATGCATAGAAATTATTGAAACGGAATCTGTGTGTTCATACCTGCCAATACATATGGCTCATCAGAAGACCCAGCAATCACTTCTTGCAAACAGATCTCCTCTTCAAGACATTTAGTATGACAAGAGCATGTGTAACACCTCATCATCAAAGCACACTCATATGCATGAGTTTTTTCATTGCAAGCAACACACACCTAATTATACAGAACAAACATTAAGTTAATAATTAGGTTTTAGGTTACATAAATAGGTAATATAGGATACGATAATCTATATACCAAGTAGTGTCCAGATTAATCAGTTGCACCCCAAACGTACGCATCGCACCAAGATGAAAATTCCGTGTTAACCGGATTAGAAAAACTCAGGTCCTACTTAAATCAACAATAAGAATTTTACACGGTTGAAAAAATAAAAAGAAAAGATACTGATTGGAGCCCTTGTACAACACAAAAGGAGAATAATTAAGAAGTTCAAAAACCCTAAAAAATTAATTCATAGACAATAATACATATATATTACCGGGGCTTGGAATTGATAGCACCTGCTGAAATTTCCTTGAGACGTTGATCAGGAATAAAGTCGTTGAAAACCCTTGCAAAATCGCTAACCTTTTCTTGACATTAATCAGTCACAAAATCATTTCCAAGTGAACTTTTTGAGGCCCTTAAAATTTGGGGGCAGCTAGGGCAGTTTTTTCATAGAGGGGGAACCGGTTCTGTCTTGACAATGAAAATTTCAAACCAGATAAAGGAAATCAGCCAAAATCAAACCAGATTATATAGATGAGGAAGATCGTGTAGATGAGGAGATCAAAACTCGTGAATCAGGAAAGAATCGAAGCAGTCGTTCGCGTCTGAATGAAAAAAAGAATGAGGTTCATCTGGTTATAAGAATTATATAGGATCCATATTCGAATCCGCACGATCAAACGTGTCTCGTGTATTTTTTTAGTTTTGGATTTCAAAAGTATGGTTTGTGGGTATTCTCTTCAATGGAGCATGCCACATAGACAACAATGGTTCTAAAATTGTGACATATGACATGCAAAAACGTTGTTTTATTAGATAGTAAAGATATAGTACACATTTAATTTATAAATGGTAGTTGTTGTTTTCTATCATGTTAAATATCATTTCCAAATTAACAAACATAAATTGTTACCTGGTAATATCCTATCTAGCTATCATTAGGCCTTTTTTTGGTTGTTGTCACCTTTTGTCTTTATAAAATTGAAAACGAACCATTATTTGCAAATTTACAACAAAAGTTTTTATATGACCAAGTCACCCAAAAAATCTAAAGATTGAATAAAACAAAACTTCCGACTCGAGATTAACCCCTGGTCGCAATCAGATAGCCTTCCATTGCACATGAAGTTTGCTGGCTAACATCGCCATGGAGAATTGACGGTTCAATCATGTCTCTCTTGCAACATTTGCCTCTCTCGCAGAATTGACGGAACACGTGTTCAAGACTTCAAGAACCTATGCATAAGTCATTTGTTCGTTACACCACACAATTTAGGGGTGTTCATCAAGAACCTACGCATAGTCACGTGACATTTTTTACATAAAAAAAAATTCCCCGCACAAAAAATTTAACGTCATATTCACGTGTTCGTTTTTAATCATGGTATTTATTTATGTAAACTAAATTATTAAAATCACTGTATTTATAGTTTATAATTAAAATCATGGTATCTATTTAAACTAATATCAAATCCGTAATTGCAATCCCTAAATAATAGTAACACTTACCTAAATGTACTTTAAATTATGCGTTTTAAATCCATTGTTAGATTTCAATTAGAGAAATTAAAATTCAAAAAACGTTGTATTAACTTCATTTCAAGACGATCAAGAATAAAATTGATAGATTTCCTTAAAGTATTTTGATGTAAAAAAGTCAAATATTTAATGTTGTTTAATAGTTTGAGTATTAAACGTACTTTATGTTAAAAAATGTGGTATTAAAAAGTCTAAGTTTTAGTTGTTAATTTGTATATATCTATAAAAGCAATTTAAACACTAACTACATTTTAATTAAATTAACATTTGTTGATTACTTAAAAAGAATATCATACACAATTCCGAAAAAATGTCTTAAAAATCAGTTTAACATAATTTATAAATGTTAGGTCAATGTTTTTTCTAAATAAATATTTTGACGACTATATATGTTAATTGATTACAATATGTGTGATTCAACTTGTGTTATACACAAGTTTATGCTAACAATGCTATACACATGATTTTTAAAAATAATTTTTTTTAAATTTAAGTAAAATAATATTATATTTAGTCAACCCGTATAACAGACGGGATTTAACCTAGTTTTCTTATAAATAAATGATTTTATTGCGAAGTTGTTTTTTTATTTTATCAAGAAGTTGATGTATTATTTTGTTGTATATTAGGGTTTTAGATAATTGACTAATGGTTGGCGTATGTAAAATTGGTTTCTTGAGGCATAGTAGGGGTAATATAGTCAAAGTTTGGACACGGTTTTTGTCATGAAAATTTAGGCATGCTAAAACAATCTTAGAAACTTCTAATAATTATTATAGAAGCTGCATAGGTAAAAATTATCCATTTAGTTGCTCTGAATATAAAGTATCTTGAAGTAACATAAAGGTAAAAAGGTTAAACTTTGGCTGCTGATGTTTGGTTGTAAATAGAAGAGTTTTTGAGAAAAGATTGTTCTTTCTGACTCTATATAGGGGTATTTTAAACTGGAGTTGGTAACTGTTTTTCACAATGAGTGTTTGACGTTGTTTGATTGGTACACAAGTGGTTGCAAAGAATAGTTTTGTTTGTGATTTTTGTCATTTAGTGGTATACAGGGTTACTAGATCAATGTTAGCTTTCCAATTGAATTTGGTAAGTTTTTTCACAATTTTGTGGGTGATTGTCATAGATTAATGTTGAAAAGATATTGAAGATGGCAGTTGCAGTTGGCACCGATGGGAAGGGTAGCATTAAAAGGCTTGTTTTCTAATTTGAATTGATAAATTATAGTTTTACAGAAAACGAGTATGAGATTATGTGCACAAGACCAAATTGTGTTGGAAATTGTTGGATGCACAAGAGTGTGCACAAACCGATCATCCTGATCCTATGGGTAAATCACATGAGCGTGGATGCATATAGGTGTTTCTAATTGGTAATGAATGTTGGTATGTGTTGTAATTGATGTCTTAGTAGCCCACATGTTGTTTTGCAACTTTTGACCCGTTTGGCTAAAATGGTAGTTATGTCCAATTGTCCGATTTACGCGCAATTGACAAATGGTTATGATATATATTCATATTTTATATGATTCTAGCATGTTTTTGGGTCTTTGTTGGTAAGGTGGTTTGATGTCGGTCGAAACGGATCAAACGGGGGCGAAAAAGGAGGTTTCGGGACGCGAAAACGGCCAAAACATCAGCTTAGGGCCGTAGGCTATGGACTGGCCCTAGCCTACGGATGGGACTTGCTGTCCAAACAGAAACTGGGGGCCGTAGCCTATGGCCTGCCCGTAGGCTACGCCTGCCAGACTCTTGATTTTGGCGTTTTGGCTCGTTTTTAGGTCCGGTAACCTCCCGATTCGTTCCACGAAGCGTTGTTGGGTAACCTTACTTAGTTCTAATGAACTAAGAGAACTCACATTTGGTTATTTAAAATGATGTGAGTGAATTATTTATATTATAGAGATTGGTTGGTAGTGATTGTGAGTGTATAAATATAAAGAAACTGATGACAACAGTAAATATAGAGAAACACTGTTCATTAAAGTAAATTTGAGAGGAAAAAAATGTAATGATAAATGTATAAAAAATATTATTTGATTGAATTGGAGAGAGAAATTGAATGATAATGGTATAAAATATATTATTTAATTGAATAGAAAAGAGAAATGTAGTGATAAATGTATAAAAATTATTATTTAATTGAATAAGAAAGAGAAAAAATAATGATTTTTAATAAATTATAAAGATGGAGATAGAGATATTGATGTGAATACTCTAAGAATGTTTTAAATGTGGTTTTGCAGGTCATAGGTAAAATCAAAGGCGAACGAGTTCGGGTAAAAGGCGAAAGTGGATTGAACGAAGTTCACAGAGGGTGTTTTGGACCTTGTTATGCTATAATACATACATTAAATAATATTTTGATTATGAATAAGTTATGTATTAGATAATTACACGTTGGGTTGATTAAATGAATGGTAAAAATATGTTTTGGTAGTGTAAAATGCGTATTTTTGTAAAAGAATTTTCTGGGACCTAAAATTAAAGGTTGTATTTGTTTAAAATACGTATAAAAGGGGTCGTTTGGGAACCCGGGTGCCACAATTTATGGATTATGTTTCTGTTTGGTGTAGGGTGAGGCCGTGTATAGCATTTAACATTAAGGAGTTGGTGAATATGCAAGAGTACCATCGCAGATCGAAGAATTGAAAGAAAGCAGTGCACAAAGTGATTTCAACGGGTTAATGGAGTATATGGAAAGCAAGAAATGATCAAATTTTCAATAAAAAACAGGTGTCTGTAGCTGGTCTAACCGAAGAAATAAAAGTGTTGAGCTATGTGTGAGTTCGACATAAATCTAAGACGACTAAACTTTCGTGGGAGTTATGATGTTCATTTAAGATTGCTTGTTTTGGTGATTGAGATTATATGTTACTTGTAGGTGAATGAATGTAATAATGGTGTGTACCCAGAGAAAATCTCAAATCTCGTGAATAGTAATAATATTGTTGACGCATATATTTTTTTTTACTTAGGTTTGTTGTGATTGTAAAATTGAAAGCGGAGTTGGGCTTGGGCCGAGCTTCCATGGAAAGTATAATAAGAAGGGAAGGAATGTATTGATAGATCTGGATCTGGATCTGAATGGCCGCAGGGGTTTTGTTTGATGTTCTTGAGGTAAAATTGGATGTGAAAGATATAATCCGATGCAAGAGTGTTTGTAAGTCGTGGCAATCCAGTCATGGATTTGTTAAAGCTCACCTGAAGCATTCTTATAAGAATGATCATGATCGTCAGAATATTCAAGAATGATCATGATCATGTGGAGGTGGAATTGGAAAATGACTATGAAGGCGTTTTTCATCAGAGACTCGGGGTTTTAGACGATTGTCTGTGCATATATTCAATTTCTTTACCTTTGGCTGGTAAGAAATGGGTAATGAGAAACAACGGGTGGGAACTGTACAACAATAATCATAGTGAGAACAAGTATGATATTGCACATCGCTTGATCCCTCGTTGTTACAAAAACGGGACTTTTTATGTCTATATATACTCATGATGATGGTACAGTTGTGCTGAGTGCTATTGGTGCTAGTTTATTCGTCAAGAGCCTTGTATCTCCCCATCACCCCCCAAGGTTTAATTTATGATGTCTTTTCTTTTGACATGTATTATGTATTATGTACTTAATAATAATAATAATAATTTGTGTCAATTTATCTGTTTGTAATTCAACAAAAGGGGAAGCTTGAACATGGAAGGTAATAATGTCAATGGTAACATAAAAAGAAGAAAGAGGAAGAGGAAGAGGAAGAGGAAGAGGAAGAGGAAGAGGTCTTGTGGATTGGTTAAGTTTATTTAATTTTCTTGCTACTGTTGACTGTATGTTTTATTCTATTTATCCAATTGGATTGGATGGACATATGTTTTATTTTAATAACATCCTTTCCCTTAATATTATGGAATGTATTATGAATGCTACTAGCTCTTATATATAATGGGATCTAGTTAATGTTTAGCATACACTTATTATAACAGTTAGCATCCATCATTATGTAACTTAGTAGTATGTTTGGAGTGATAGGATTAAGAAATTTGAAGGGAAAAAAGAACTTACTAGCGAAGTGGTCGGCCAGGGCAAGTGTCTGATTATAAGTAAACTATTCTAAAACTGCACTTTTTGGATGTGGTCTTGACTTGATCAACCTGTTTAGGCTTCTTAGAATAAACTTTCACCCCGTGTCGTATCATAGAGTTTATGAGTTGTGGGTTGATAGCAGTCTCGTGGTTTGGTTTCTTTGTAATGTTTACTTTGAACAAGAAGAAAATATTATTTAAAAAAATGCATTCAACCAGCTGCATGTTGTTCTTCGATCTTCAGAGGCTGATTATTATGGTTTGATTCATCATCAATCATCATAAAAAATAGTTTTATTTTTTTATGTTTGTGCCTACTCCAAACTCCAGTTCTCGTATTTAGGGTTTAATCTGTAAAACATATTTGTATTGATTAATTTCTTGTTTGTTCAAAGCTCTTTACTACACATTAATTTATTAAAACCATACAACACTTAGTTGGTTCTCGCCTTCTTGAATAGAGTCGAGATACATAGGAGTGTTTGTTTTCTTCACAAATGTCTGTGCAGGCTCTTTTGTCTGCCTCGCGCAAAAATTGCTATCTACAGACTGTTTGTTTTTCGAAAACGTTTCATTAAAAAAGTCTGTGAGTGCTCTTCTTAGTGCAGACTTGGCTTAGCCACTTATAAAGTCTTCAAAGGTTTGCAAAGGGAACATAACCACTTACCACCCGCCTACTGTCCACCACCACCTACCACCATCGTCTAACACCACCACCCACCACCAACCATCGTCTACCACCACCACCACCACCACCATCAACCATCGTCTACCACCACCACCACCACTGTCCATCATCTCCCACCACCATCTACCACCACCACCTTCGTCCGCCACCGTGTAACACCACCTTCGTCCGCCACCGTGTAACACCACTACCGTCCACCACCGTCTACCATCACCACCGTCCACCACCACCGTTTAACACCATCACCGTCTACCACCACCACCGACTACCACCACCACCGTCCACCGCCACTGTCTACCATTACCACCATCTACCACCACCCACCACCAACGTCCACCACCACCGTCTACCATAACCATTGTCCATACACATAGTTTATATTTAGAGTGCATACACCACTATTGGTTTATTTTAACAGTCTGTAGACGTTAAAAAACAAATAGTCGTCTTATTACAGACTGCAGAGGTTTGGTCCATATATTTTTCTGCAGATGTCTGTATATATAGTCTGCAGACTGCAGACATTTACTACTTAAAAAACAAACAACACCATAAAGATAAAGATGTAATAAAAGGAATTGAATTAATATTTATATAAGAGTGAAAAGATAAAATGATCAAATCGCAATCTTTCATTAAAAGGCATGGCAAGCAAAACTGATCACTAATAATAAGTTACATCACTCGTAACACCATCACTAATTAGTTAGTTACAAACGCCCTATTCACCGATGTCATAAATGTTCGTTAAATCAGTTTAAATCGGTTTCAAAATCAATATTTAACACATGTTATCCAGCAAAATCCAGAATTTTAATATCATTTGCATATGTGATGATAAATTACGGTTAAAAATAGATCTTCATAAATATTCAATATACTAAAGTATGGTAGGGTTATAGTAGGAGGAGGCTTATGGTAAGGAGGGTAAGGAGTCACATCCCATCCATTAGATCTTAAGATAAACGGCTAGGATTAACGCGGTGGCATTTTTGTAATTATTCGAAACTTTGAAAAGGCATGAAGTGTAATATCGTCACAATCGTATAACACAATGACAGTCGTATAACACACTGAAAGTCGTATAACACAATGACAGTCGTATAACACAATGATAGTCGTATAACACAATGACAGTCACAATCGTATAACACAATGACAGTCGTATAACACAATGACAGTCGTAAAACACAAATCATGACACAAAAACCTCCACATCGTATAACACAATGATGCATATAAAAAACACAATGATTGGGTTCAGTTCACTTTTATTTATTTTTTCTGGGCGTTAATAAAAAAAAATTTTGATTTTTTTTTTAATTTTGAATTTTTTTTTTGAAAAAATTTTCGAAATTAAAAAAAAAAAATTTTGAAAATTTTATTTTATTTTATTTTATTTGGCGAGCCGGACACAATTACCAATGTACCCCTCCTTCAAAAATTCCCTATTGCCACGTGTCGTTACCGAAGCCCTCTTTACCCTAAGTCTACTCCCTATTTGAACCCAACCAATCAGTTTATAATACACTAAAAACACAATTTTGATGTAAAACACAAACAAAATCACAGTACGAATAACCAAAGAATAAAATGTTAAACACAATGTTTATAAGATCGTGCGTCGTAGATGGATGGTATGTTCGGTGGGCGGGTCCTACACTATCAATTGGATGGGGTTTTAGATTTAACATATTTTAATGAATATATTGAAATTTATCACCGAAAAAGGGGACTAACGATCATTTCTTGAGACCATCCGTGTTAAAAGGGTGGAGTTCAAGTGACAAAGCTAATATCTGTCAAGGTGTTGATTCCTATGAGGTTTGAAATTTTGAATCCCACCAAAGACAAATTAAATGTTAAAAATAAAGAAACTTACACTTGGTATTTCTTAAATTAAAGATAAAAGGTTGGGGTTTCATTCAGAGCATAAAAGTATAAAGATGTGAGTTAGGGGTTTTCCTTCCGGATTGGTAGGACGGGGTTCGACATGCTTTAAATGATTTGCCAGGTGAAAGACTGATCTCACGATAAATCAAGGTGACCACGTTATTCGCTGTTAAAAGTATAAAGAAAGAAACCAGTATGCAGTTTGAGAGCATTCACAACCCAATCTTTAAAAAAGTTGTGAGTGAGTTTGGCATAATTTTGAAAGAGATTGAGAATAGTTGTGAGTGGAGGAGAGAAAATCTAAGAGTGATTGTGAGAAAATTTGTAAATTTGAGAAGAAAATTTGATATATAGAGCTTTCCTATTTATTTTTTAGTACTTTTTAATAGTGACTAGTTGGATTGACGGTTAATTGAGCATCATGAGCCGAGGGTCTCTTTCGGAGCAAGCCTCTCTATTCCTTTCCTACGGGGTAGAGGTAATGCTTGTCTTCATCTTACCCTTCTTAGACCATACCTTTAGATGGGATATACTGAGTACGATGATGATGATTTTTTAATAGTGACTGTGAGTGAAGGTGAGAAAAAAAAGTAATGATAAAGTTATAATAAATATTTAATTGAGAAGTTTAAAAGGCATAGAATGAAATATGAAACACCAAACCCAATCTATGTAAATAACCCGGCAGCCATTTTACAATAATAGGTTTGTGAAACTCCACGTGGCCATCTAAGTTGCCACGACATAAATTCATATCTTTGAAATTCTTATTAAATTTCATGAACCGGATGAAACAAAATCGCGCTAAACTGCCATAGTAACGAATTAACGATGATGAACCTTCATTTACATATGGCGATTAATCCTGCTGTTGCTGTAACCACCACACGATTTAGCTCGTTACCACCCATGGTACACGGTAGATCCACCAGTCGCCGTCGATCGGCGATTTTGGCAAGCCTATCTTCTCCGCCACGCAGCGGCGAAGCGGTGGATTGGGTGGAAGCAACATCGAGCTTCTTCGAACAAGATACGAGGCCAATCATGCTATTTGACGGTATTACCAAAACCTTATTGTCTCGATGCGTTCATTACGAGTGTTTGTATATATTTCAATCGCTTTAAAGGTCTCTGAATCGTTATTCAGTAAGAGATTTAGGGTTTGATTGTATAGTTTGATTTAAGTAGTTAGTTTTGGGGGTTTTGATGATAGATTATTAGTTTAATTTGAGTATGGGAAGCTTTTAGGCGAGTTAATCTGGTTTGCTGATTTTTCTGTAGCTTTGCAGTAGATGAATGAGATTTGAATATCATATTATCCTCAGAGTGAAATGTTCAATGCTTAGGAAGCTAAAACCTAGGTTTATTTTATACCTCATAGTACATAACCAAGATTTCATAGAAAATGATATTGTGCCATGTTTTTATACCGACAGTGACGGATCTTGGTCGAAACTAAGGTGAGGGCGGGTTTATGGGTAAATTTTTTTTTTCCTAACGCTACGATTCGACTCAACGGTTCGGGTCAACAATTCGGGTCGGGTCGG
>WOUH02000028.1:7095106-7105753 GCA_009936405.2 Stevia rebaudiana | reverse complement strand
ATTCTCACGGAGGTCGAGTAGTCGACCTTGCTTACAGGCCACGAAAGTGAGGGATAGACGTGAGAAAAAACGCCGTTAAAATTTTTTTTCATAAAGTTATAGAGTGAGTCAAGGAGATTATCTCACAAAGTGGGTTTCCTCTTCAATTGGTAGGACGGAGTCGTCACGTTTTCAGCGATTCGCTAGATGGAACGTTGATGTTTTCGTCATAATAATGACGGTGGTCGCGTTATTCGCTGTTCAAAAGAAAAAACTTAAAGTTCTTTTTTGTTGTTTTTGCTTTGGCCCAAATAACTATTATAATCCATACTTTTCAAAATCGGTATTTTCCTCCATTTGGTTTGTAATCTGTTCTCATTTGCTCTAAACCAATAACATTTTATTTTCTTATTATTAAATGAATGGTATAATTTACATATAAGGGTTAACTGTGTCATTTATTTAAATTACTAAAAAACAAAAATTCATATAAAAGAACAAGGACTAATGTAGTAAATTAAATGAACCATCATCATTTATTTAAATCGTGATTTAAAAAGTTAGGAAATTAATTCTAAAGTAATACCAATGGGCATTTGTCCCAATGTTACTCTGATTACTTCATAAATGGGAGGTCTCATGTTGGAGTCTCATTCAGAGAAAAAAAAAACTTTAGGGGTGAGATTGAGGGTTTTCTCACAAAGTGAGTTTACTCCTGGATTGGTGAGGTGGAGTCGTCATGCTTTCAGCGATTTGCTGAGTCGAATGCTGATTTGTTCGTCATGATGAGACCGGGTAAGCATGCTATTCACCATTAAAAGAAAATTTCCGGGTAAATTACACCCGTGCTTTGACGAAAGTTTTAGATTCGGTCCACAATATTTAGAATTTATGATTTGATCCCGAATGTTTAATTTCTTTATCTTTTATGATCCAATCCCTGAAACTCCATTAATTTTTGACGTTGGATGGATTACAGGAATCACACAGGAGGGGTATTAATCCTTATTTCAACTTTCGTTGCACTTAAATTTTATGTTGGGAGTCGCTAATGTTTTGCGATTTGTTATGATTTTGGGAAACGTTTTGTTACGGGTCGTATTACTTAGTAGTTTCGGTTGATACCACCGTATGCACTAGGATAAAATCCAAAGTACAAATAACAGTGTACAAACAATATACTACTAGACCATTTAATCATTGTTAACTTGGTTGATATTATAGGGTTCGACATGTGTATTGTATCTTTCCTTTTGTTTTGTTTTTATAGAGGTTTTAGACTCTTGCTACCTATTTTCAATAAAATTTTGGTTGTTCAAAACACTACAAATTATTCTTTATTTTATTAATATAAATTATAGAAATTAATATGGCCAACTCTGGACTAATTGAAACCCCCAATGGTTGGGGCTAGGTGATAAAGGATGGTGTTTTAGAACTACAAGGTTGTGGGCTAAAAAAATACAAGTGACGGGAAATGAAAAATTAAAATGCTAGTCTAAGCAAAATAAATAATTAAAATGTCATATTTTATATTAATCCGATCTTAAATACAACAGAAATCAATGTCACAATTTCATACATAGACGACCCAAATACTTACACTTCAAGTTTTTTAGAGTCGTCAAAATCAAACCCTTCCAAACCCACGAAAAAATCCATAACATTGTTTCGTTTCTAACGTACCCGTATAAAAATAAACCGAATTAGAATCTACAATAACACATATACCAAATACAATAGTTCATCCATATAATGAACTTCCATAACTACGAATCGGGGGCTTTTACGGGCAGTTCGGGTTTCTACCCGGCCCACCATAGTAAATGTAACTGCCCCAACCATCATTCTTACCCGTTTGAACATCATAACAATTGGGCTCCTCGGTGAACGTGTCTATATCTTTCGGGGCTCTAAGACTATTTGATCCATCAACTATTTGAACATTTCTGAAATAACTTGACTTTCCAAACCCTTCTTCGGGGAAGTGACCGCTGCCCATTTGGGTGGTCGTGTGTTGCCCGTCTGAGGCTGAGTTAACCACCTCACCGCCCCATTGGATCATTGATGCGCTATCGGTTAAGTAAGAAAAGAGTGAACCGGGCCAGTATCCGAGCACGTTTCCTTTACCAAATTGCATCCACCAGTTTCCTTGTTCGGGGTCCTAATTATCGTTTCCACCATAATTATTATATAAATTCATATAAACGTGTTTTTTATATGATTTTTTGGTTTGCACATGTAACGTTCTATGTTTGGTATAGTTGAAAAAATGGGTGGTTCAAAATTCAAAAGGGTTGGGTAATGGGACTAACAAGTTGTACGACCCATAAATGCTTTTTGTTATGGTCTCCTAAATTCTTTTATTAATAAAAAGTGTATTAATTTTAAATATCATTTTGCATATATTGGTTTTTGATGAAACCTATAATAAGTATTAGTTACTAAACTAACCTAACCCGACTCCTTGACCCATACCCGTTTTAAACTTCTAAGTTATAAATTCCTGAGTTTTGCCATCTCATTATATTTTCTTCACTTTTGATAAGGTTTCCATGATTTTTAATTTTTTATATACAACTGTAACCAGATGTAACTACTCAATATAATTAAAAAGCAAGGCATATGATGAACAAGTTCTTAAATAATGAAAATATCATATTTAATTTAAAATGTTGACTATAAATAACCACACACCGAACACATAAAAAGAAATTATTGTCATGAAGGACAATTGTCAAAGTCTCAAAGATTCCCTATACAACTTCCATTATTATATCCTTCCACTTCCTCATGGATGAATTACGAATAATGTTAGACAATATTATTTGAACCGAAACGTCATCGTTTTAGTAATTGCAATAAGAGCCAAAAAGCATTTGGTTTGCAATAATTGTAATCTCCATTTAAATATTGGGTCTCCAAATCAAATCTTGTATTTATGCAATATGCACATAATATTATAATAATAATAATGTAATATTATTTAGCAGTTTAAGAACATACCTTCCAGATAAGTATACTGATATCATATTGAGAACCATGATATTTAGAAATTGGAGAAATACTGGCCCCCAATGCTATCTCATTATTTATTTGAATAAATCCTGAACACAGAAGGTTGTAACACCCTGTGGCTTGATATGCATCACTCTGTAGATATTTAAAATATAAATAAAATTAGGGCCCACAATTGTACAATTTCATCAGAATCCTATGCTAATTTATTTCATAAAAAAAAAATTTGTAAATATTTTTTTTAATATCTTTTAAACCAGAAATTAGTCAAATTACATTACAAATGAGTGTTAAAAAAGGTGTTTGGAATTGACTTGAAAATGGTTACTTTAAAATTATAATTTATAAATAAGTGGATACAGCTAATTAGTTGAATAAAGTCTGAGAAAGTCAGATGATTTTCCACTTACATCAATAGTCAATTTTCTAATAACATATTTTACATTATTTTGACTAAATTACAGAGAATTAAAAAACCATAACTCTACTTTACCTAATTTTTGTGACTTCATGTTAAATTTTAAAAATACTCTTTTAAAGTTTAAAGCTTTAAACTCACATCCAAATACTCCTTAAAGACAGTTAAGTTCACTTATAGCCAAACAGTTAATCCAAATGGTTATAAAATATAAAGTAAACCTTTTATTTACTAGGGGACAAGTTCTATCTTTAAAAATGAAATCATTATGAAAAGTGAGTAATAATATACATTCTTAATATTCAAGTCATCATTAAAGCAACTGCAAATAAACAATGAGCAACAAGAACTGTTATCAATCATATTAATAGTATCCTTAAAAGCTTTTAACTTAAAGCAATCATAATTTCATAAATGAAATCAGATGAACTTACGGTCCAATATGTAAAGAATCTGGTATTATTATCTCCATAAAGATCTGGGCTGACCTGATTTTGATTCAAGATCATACAAAAAAAAAACGTGTTATTACGTATACGGTATAAAAAAATAGACAACTAATTTATAATTATGTTGATAATTACATATTTACCTGCCAACCGGCTTCAATGCTGTTGAGATCTGAAGCAAATGAGCCTCCTAATAACCATATTTGAGATAAACTAAATTCATTAGATTGTTGTATTTGTGGATCCCAAACATTCATAGTTGCTTTTGCTCCATAAAACTCTCCTTCCACATATGCAATTGCATGCTAAATTAACTCCAAAAATCAAAGATAACACAATCAAGATTCAGTGAATGCAAAAGGTTAATCAACAAAAAAGTCAACTGAGTCTACTGGTTTGTGATTTCTACTGTACAACTCACCTGGTGGCCACTTTGATTGATAAGATCAAGATCAACTGAATTTGGATGTGCAACGGTTGAGATACTGTTTTTCTTGCCATAATTCTTGATAGAACTTGCTCTCATAATATCTTCTTTTTTTGTTCTTCTAATTGGGATTGTTCCTGCTTCACATTTTCCATTTAAATGCCATAATTGAGTAATTGTTTCATGATTTTCTGATGATACTTTCATGCTCTCGTAATTCATCCCTTCTGGATGATAATTTGGCTTCATCTATATTTACAAATCAAAACAATCAATGATAATAATTGACCTGTGATGAGTTTTCCCCAAAATGGCAAAATAAGTTCAATGACACAATTTCGAGTTTTGAAATCAATTGTTTCAAAACCCTACGTACCTGAATTTCATGATTTTTGAGTGAAGGATGATCAAAAGCCGATTGATGTGAGATATGAACACAATCAATTATATCACCATCTGGACTCTGTTCAATGCATTCACAATTCAACAAATTAGAATTTACAAAACTCACCAGACGATCGAAATATGATCAAAATAAAGAGGAAAATTATTAATTATACCTTGATTGATTTCATTGCAGGCTTGTTCAAACGATTCAAATGTTTGACAACTTCAAGCTCAATTCCAACAGCGTAAGAGAAACACGCCGCCATGAAAACACACATCACCACCGTGAAACGTACCAGATTCACCTCCATCATCTTCTTTCGCACAAAATGACACTGAATCGAAGAATATATCTTATTATCCTGATAACATAACAGTTACAGAAACCTGTAAACTGGAAATTTATGGAGAAAAAGTAGTCATGTGAAGCAAACAAAAACTGTTGACGCTTTGTTCTGTTAAGCTCGTGATTGAGAGAGACAGAAAATTAAATTGAAATGAAGATGAAAGTATAGGGATTGACAGCTAGATTGTTTGTCGTTTAGGAAGTGTGGACCTGTGAGTTTGCGACTGCAAAAATCAACGACGAATAATTTCAATATATTCCATGGTGGATGTGAAGGTGAAGAAGGATTTTGACATTTTACCTGAATTTTCGGGGGATTTGTTTATGTTCGTAAGACATTTGAATCCAAAACTAAAGATGAAAATCTGTTACTAAAATTGATTGAGCTCATATTTGGTGACGAACTACTTGTGAAACTGATTGTTTAATTATTATCATTATTATTTATCATTTTTTACCAGTGTTTTTTTTTTCACATAATTCCCTAACTTTTGCGGCATGTACTCGACCTTCGTGAGAATCTACGATGACACCAGATGCGCAGAAACCCCGTGGAATTGGTAAATATTCGCCTCACATCAGAATCAAACCCGAGTTAAATACAGAGTTGATCCAGCACTAGTGTCATTCAAACTAATCCAAACGGATTTGATCACCCCGGATGTCCACATTAAAAAGTGAGAGTACAAACATGAGGGTAAGAGTTGGGAACAAGCCAATGTTAAAATTGATCTTTGTATATTTATAATTTGTTTAACAATAAGATGTTATAAATAATGTATTAGATGATGTTTATTCTACTTTTTAAATTAAAATAATTTGCTACTAATTTATTAAGTGATACAAAAATATATAATTAGCTTTATTAATTGATATTAGTATGAATTTACTCAAATCCAAAGCCAATATTGGCCGAACCACTTTCTTCAATAATCATATTGTTTAATTTATAATCAAAACTTACTTTTATAAGAACCTGAAAAACATGGCATTGGTTATAGATCTATTTTAGCATATATCGATCTGAACCGAGCTAAACGATTTTAACTTTTGGTTTAAGCTTGCTTGAATTTGATCAACCAGGACTGTTTATTTAATTGATCTGTTTGGAGAGACCCAAATTCGGTAGGCAATCAAATTGATAGATATTTGATCTAAAGAGCATCCTCCTTTATCCCCACACCTATCCACATATTTATTAACCAAATAAGTTAAAAGCTCACTTAATCTAAAACACACATTCTCTCCATATTTGGGGGGAATTATTCAATCACTAAACTCTTTTCTTTTACTCGAGTAGTTGTGATTTGTGAGTAGAAGACAACATATTATAAAATAATAAATAAATAATTATTTTTAAATTTAATTTGAATGAATATTATAAAGTAATAAATAAAGATGAGTTTTAGTTAGATTACGAGGATAAGTTAAAATAAAAATGGCTTTGAAGGAGATTACATAATAAAATAATAAGATTATAATTTACACTTTTTATAAATTACCAATGCATGCTTTTACCCGAGTACAGTAGTACGTATCAAATGTGGAAATAAACAAATTACGTCTTATAACTTTATTTGAAAAAATAGTTTGAGAAAACTAGATATAAAAGTATATTAAAATAGCTCTTATTATGAAATCATTTTTATTAGTATTATTTTTTCTTGAAAAAAAGTTTAAATCTTAATGTATTGCGTGCTAATTACCATTAGGATGTGCTGTTGAGACATATGCAATAAGCAAAATTATAAACTATCAATGTTGCAATAAAGTGTGAAGCATATATAATTGTATTGATTTAAATGTATTATTTAAAAAATAATAGAAATATCTCAAAATATGTATTCTGTCAAAAGTTCCTGGTTTGAGAACTCAGTTTATGATAGATGCATATAGAGATGAAAATCATGTACTCTAGAAGCCACGGAAAATTACATTAGATGAGACAAAACTTATGTTTCTCTTTGTCGTACTCATGATTATTATTATTATTTTTTGAACGGCAACAAATATAAATATATAAAACACCAGAAAAAGTTACAAGCATCTTAGCAAGTGGTTAAGGCATATAGAAACATCAAACACCAAAGCAAGACAGCAAGATACAAGAACAACAAAAATTATTCCACGAATAAGGAGAAGTTGAAATCACACCAGATTTCAAAGCTTGGAATATGCATTTTTCCCTTGGATTTAACCACTGAAAGAAGAACGTCATAATGTCTTCAAATATCTTATTCACACCATGAGTCTTATTATTAAAACATCTGGTTCACTCATGATTACTGTATAATGCATATCACATAATTCAAACCGATGGTTAAACTTTTTCCAAATACAGAATATTTAACACAAATTGGTAATGGCATCTGTGACGTTCATGTATATATACACTATGCGCCAAGAACTAGCTAGTAAGCTAGTCGGCAACCACATGGTTAATGAAAGACCCATTGCATTAATTAAGTGAAGGTTGTCCTTGTTCTAATATGAAGACAACATTGCAAACATCATAAACACACGTCCTTACAAATCCCATTTAATGGCATTTCACATCAATCTCGCTCCACATTAATTTATTTATATTTGTTCCCCGAATGAATGAATTGAAGAACATGTGAAATAGCTTCGCTGGGTACCACTGTTAAAGATATGCATCTCTTTAATTGACCTAAAATGGTCAAAAATACATGGAAATACATTGCTATATGGTAAGGCTATGTCTTATGTTTAAGTGAGGGTGAGGGTAAGGATAAGGGAGCCTTAAGTGTTACTTTCAGTTGACACAGTAGACTCTCTCCATTGGTCGCATGTGCACTCGCATGTAGCCCACGGGATTTTAGTAACTTTCTACAACGTCAGGGATGAAAAGTTCGTATCTTCTGATTTTGGACTGGATTATAAACTCATGTATTGAGAACACCCAACACACTTATACGTGTCACACACAAATCTTTATTAATTAGAAAAGTATACATATGCTTAGATTATATATAATGATTTAAAAAATTAATATGTAATTTTTTAAAGTCGTGTTTGGAGAAAAAACTAATATTCAATAGCAATATATACAATCTAGAAGTGGAAAACTTTATTTTAATGCCCGACACCAAGTGTTTTCCAAGCTGTCGTTTTGATTAAAATACTTAAGTGCACCACTTATATGATTTTCAAACTGTCGGTCAGTATCTAGACTTCGCTCTTTGGAAAAATGAATTGCCTTTTCCATTCGATTTTCCTAGTTTGTGCTCGAGATAAAGAGTTGGTAAGGTTAAAGAAAAATAGAATTAGTATTACATTTGCAAATGATTAGTTCGAAAAATTGAGTATCAAATATTAAATATTATAAATATATACATATAACAAACAGAATGTGGCCGTTCGAAAAAAATATATATAAAAACTAAATGTGAACATTTTATAAAAAAAATAGTACATTTATTAGGCTGGTTGTGTTTGGGTTTAACTCTTTGTTGAACGAGTTTTAGGTGACGTGTTCAATAAACATGTTATATTAGCAAGCATCATGGTTATATAAATTCCAAGTTTCGGATTGTTTTAGAAACTGTCACTCATACTTTTCCGGTTCGTGAGTTAACCGATTCACATACAGAATATAATCATCAACCTTCTTTATATTTTGATTCAAATAAATCTTTTATTAGATCAGTTATATAATCATCTGATTTCCATGCTTTAAATTGGAAGAGATGGTGTGATTTCAATGTTAGAGATGTAATTGTGTAGTTGTTTGTTGTTTCGTGGTTTTCCTTTTCTTGTATCGTGTGGTATTTAAGATTTTCAGCTTATTGCGTTTGAATAAACTCGCTTTAAAAAAAACATACAAAATAATAAAGTAAGCTAAAATTCTGTAGAACTGATTATAAACTAGAAATAGCTAAAATTCTTACTAATAAAAATCAATTGTATAACTAACTTGTAAAATCAGAAAGATACTTTATTTAAATTTAAAGAAGCTCCAAATTATAATCATCTACCCTCTGTTTCATCCACAAATTAAGCTCTAAAGATGCACTAACATATTCGAATCAAAATTAAGCTGTTACATCAGAAATTAGCAAGTTGTTAACCCATAAATGACAATGGAATGTAGACTAAAATATTGAACGAGATTCTATCAGTTATTTTGAAGCTCAGTAGCTAATAAAAAACAAGAAAAAAATAATGATAGAAACGAAAATTATAACAAAAAAAAAAAAGAAGAGTGAAATAACCTAATAATGTTTGAACTTATGATTTGATATTCGCTAGTCTTTTGTTTAACGTAAAAACATGTGATCGTGGGCTCGTGGCCCAACTTTCATGTTGGTACAGTTTATCTTGTCTCGTTCGTTTCTAGCCCATTAACGTCATAGGCCGTGGCCCACTTCTGCCCCTCTTGTAATCCATTTAGTTTGATTGCAATTTTCGAGTTAATATTGATCATGTATTGAGCTTGTGTATATGTGAAATATATGTATGTAATATATTATTTTTTGAATTTTAGAAGCAATATAAATTTATAATTTTTAGCAATTAGAATAAACATGAAGAGATAATATATTTGTGAGAATAAATTTTCTTATTTGTTTTTACACGGCAAACACACACCTAGTATTAGAAATACACCATATATGTTTTGAGCAAGATTTGAATTAATCATCTATTTTAAAATAGAGGGGATAAACTTTAGCCATCATAAATTGTAAGTGCATTCACAATCCATCCTTCATCCCTAATCTCATCCTTGAATTTTTTAACCAAATACTCAATAAGATCAATTCATTTCATTCTTCATCATCATACATTCATACCCCATCCTCATTTTTTTTAGGGAAAAAAAAATCCAACCCTTCAAATTTGAGGATAATATCAAGTCCTAATATCAAATGCTTATTACTATTCATGGGTGGCTGTGTGTGAATTAGAGAGACAAGATCAGGAAAAGTGGATTAGATAAGTATTATAACACTGAATGTGATAGATATAAAGAATGAGTTAAGAGTGATTTTTAAAAGTTAAGTGCATTTTATTAGTAAATATAAGTTTAGTCTAATTATAGAGAAGGAGAACGAGAATATGAAGTGCATGCTTCAACAAAGGATGCTATTATTTAATAGATTAACTTAGTATCCTAATTGTGATTTGAAGTGTCGTAAAGCATAAATGATGGAATCTTAGATCTATACAACTTGGAAAGCATTGTGGTGGCTTTCCAACAATCCAGCTTTCGGGCGACCACTTAATTATGTCCACAAGTTATAATATTATTAATTAATTTTGTTACAGTTGTCAATGACATTGGTTCCCAAACAAATAGTGAAAGAGAGACGAAAATTATACTTAACAAATAGCGTTCGTTCATTAATAAAAAAAAATTGTTTGTTTGCTTAAATTAATAAACATTAACAAGGTCACCTATGTTTGTTTGTTTGTTAACAACTTAACATTGAATGTATTATGTTGTTTATCTTTATTCATTAACTAGCTTAAAACCCGTGTATTACACGGAATTACATAACCAATACTTAAAACTTTTTATTGAGTCATTGCATATATATATTAAGTTACTACGTTGTAAACACTCAAAAAATAAATGTTTGACACGTTTATAACTATAAAT
>WOUH02000028.1:7079003-7090372 GCA_009936405.2 Stevia rebaudiana | reverse complement strand
TCAATTGGTCAAGATCCTACTGCAAAAAGCATAATTGGAGTTCTTGATATCTATGGTTTTGAAAGCTTCAAGGTTAATAGGTACATAATGTTAATTTCATTGACTTTTTGATGGTCAACAAAAAAATAACATTATGAATTTCCTTTATATGATAGTTTTGAGCAGTTATGTATCAACCTAACAAATGAAAAGCTACAACAACATTTTAATCAGGTAATGATTCAAACTGCCCAAAGTGTTCCAAAATCTTGACTTTTTTTATGGATAAAGATTTATAAAATATAATCTGAAAAAATAATCTATTTTGGGAAAATATATTTTACAGCATGTGTTCAAGATGGAGCAAGAAGAATACACGAAGGAGGAAATCAACTGGAGCTATGTAGAATTTGTAGATAATCAAGATGTTTTAGACCTAATTGAAAAGGTATACAATTTATAATTACTTGCAACAAACTATTTCAAATGATTAATTTTATTAATTGTGATTAATGCAGAAACCTGGAGGCATCATTGCTCTTCTTGATGAAGCATGGTATGTAAATATCCTACTTGAAACATGTGGTCCCACCTAAAAATATTAGTATTTGTTAGTGTTAAAAAAATATAAATATCATAAATTGTTATTGTACTGCATCCTTTGCAAAAAAATTCTGGTGATGGTGATCCTTACTCTATCAAAACTTAGAAAATAAAAAACTTTAGTCAAGTTATTAATTAGTAATACAAGAAGTGACAATTTCAAAATGGTCGATTCGGGCTATGTTATTATCTCCATCGGGTCAAATAAAGTCAGATTGATCAAACAGGTCGAAAATCAGCCAATGTAAGTATAAAACCTCCTAAATCATTATATTTAACAGTTTAATTTTTTGTTGATATAAAGTAGTTTTCGTATTCGTAAATGGTACAAAAGTATGCATAAAAAATAATGAAATAAATTCAGACAAAAAGTGCTTTAGGTCTTACCGAATTGACCCACTTTGACTTGACGAATACACCCATTTTGCCACCTCAATGTGAAATAAATATAAAATGTTATTTATTTGCAGTATGTTTCCAAAGTCAACACATGAAACGTTTGCTCAGAAGATGTATCAGACATATAAAAACCACAAAAGGTTTAGTAAGCCAAAACTTTCAAGAACAAACTTCACAATCAACCATTATGCAGGAGATGTAAGCAGAATAATGTGTCAAATTAATAATTCATCATACGCATAATTTGAGTTTTCTAATTTGGAAAATATTTATAATATGTAGGTTACTTACCAAGCAGATCAATTTCTGGACAAGAACAAGGATTATGTTGTAGCAGAATTTCAAGCTTTATTAAACAATTCAAAATGCGTTTTTGTAGCGAATCTTTTTCCACCATTGGAGGATTCATCTAAGCAATCCAAGTTTTCTTCCATTGGTACTCGATTTAAGGTAATCAAAATTTCAACTTTTAATTCAGATTTTAATTATATTAATTTTATTCTTTATTGGGATAAAAAATTGCAGCAACAACTACAATCTTTAATGGAAACCCTGAGTACAACGGAGCCACATTACATCAGATGTGTAAAGCCGAATACGGTTTTGAAGCCAGGAATATTTGAAAATGACAATGTTTTGAATCAATTAAGATGTGGAGTGAGTTAATTTCCTCCAAATTCATTATATATTTAAATTTGTTGAGACATGAGAAACAAATTTTTAATTTTTATTTTTTTTAAAATTTTGATAGGGTGTGCTAGAGGCGATTAGAATCAGTTGTGCTGGTTATCCAACAAAAAGATCTTTTGATGATTTTCTGGAACGATTTGGAATGTTGGCTCCAGATGTTCTAGACGGGTAAATATGTAATTATGTTTTGTGATTAATATCCTAAAAGATGCAATGAATTGCATAAAACAGACTTAAGTTTAATGTTATTGAAAATATTAATTACCAAGTAATGATTAATATGCAGGTCTGATGAAAAGTCAGCATGTGTAGCCATTTGTGACAGATTCGGATTAAAGGGCTATCAGGTACTATAATGAACCTCACTATTATTATTTTTAAATAATTTTAAAAAGTTAAAAACAATTTAGTAATTTCAGTTATGATTTTGTAAATTCAGATTGGGAAAAGTAAGGTTTTTCTCAGAGCTGGGCAGATGGCAGAATTAGATGCAAGGAGAGCTGAGGTTTTGGCAACAGCAGCAAGAAGAATTCAAAGACAAATCAGAACATATATTACACGAAAAGAATTTATTATTCTTAGAAAAGCCACAATCAGTATGCAAAAGCATTGGAGAGGTAAATTTTTATATATAATTTTTATTTATATACTGAAAGTATGAAATGAATTTTTTGCAAAACAGCTAGACTTGCACGTAAGTTGTATGATTACTTAAGGAAGGAAGCTGCATCTATACGTATACAAAAACATACGCGCGGAGGTGCAGCAAGAACATCGTATAAACTTTTACAAAAATCTGCAATTATTATTCAAACTGGGCTTAGAGCAATGGCTGCAAGAGATGAGTTCAGACGAAGAAGAAGAAATAAAGCTGCAACTATTCTTCAGGTACTGTATCTTATATGTTAATCAAAAGTTAAAACTTACTCTTATGCTAAAAAAACTAATTTTTTTTATTATTAATAACGGTTTTCTTGATTTGCAGACTGAATGGAGGAGATATCATGCTTGTTCTGGTTATAAGAATAAGAAGAAAGCAACTCTTACACTTCAATGTTTGTGGAGATCAAAGGTAGCAAGGAAAGAATTAAGGATGTTAAAGATGGTGAGTTCATTTTCTCTTTGATTAACTTATAGCATAATCTACCAACGTTGTAAAAATCGCCATACGCTAGTCCGGCAGTGGGGTACTGACTAGCGATTAATCAGGACTAATTGCGATTACTTGTATTAGAACTTATACATGTAATTTGTCAAATTTATATATACGCATTTTTTTTAAAAAAAATTGACCAATTATGATCAAGTTTGACCGATTTTGACCAACTTTGACTATTTTTTACCGCCTGCCGACTTTATAGCCGATTAGGTGGCCACCGATTACCGATTAATCCTGATTTTTACAACAATGTAACCGACTCATGATTGATCTAAAAGTTTTTTATTTAAAGATTTATTTATTTTTTTATTGCAGGCTGCACGAGATGCAGGTGCGCTTAGAGAAGCTAAGGACAAGCTGGAGAAGCGTGTTGAGGAATTAACATGGAGACTCGACTTTGAAAAGCATTTGAGGGTACATATTTTATATATTTAACACGAATAATAACATGCTAATAGTAATATAAAAGATATGAGATTATAAAGATTTATGTTACTTGCAGGTTGATCTTGAAGAAGCAAAGGGACAAGAAATCACAAAGTTGCAGAATGCTTTGCAAGAAATGCAAGGAAAATTAGATGAAGCAAACAATCAAATTATTCATGAAAAAGAAGCAGCAAGAATCGCAATCGAACAAGCTCCACCAGTAATTAAAGAAGTGCCAGTTGTAGATAATACCAAACTGGAGGAATTGGAAAATCATAATCATGAACTCGAGGTACTGTTATAATATATAAAGTTTTTATCTATTTATTCCAATAATATTGGTTATGTGGCTGAATAATGATTTAAAAAAATATAATCGTCTATGTGCAGGATGAAATTGTAGAAATGAAGAAGAGATTTGAGGAATTTGAGCAGAAGTATAATGAAGTTGAAAATGAGAGTAAAAATAGACTTAAAGAGTTGGAAGAATCACAAGCTAAAATATCAGGACTTCAGGAAACCATTGACAGGTAACTTAAGGACATATATATTATAATATTAAATTATTAAAGTTCTAATTGTATGCTCACTTTGTATTGTGTATTCACATAATCAGGTTAGATGCAAACTTGTCAAATCTGGAATCAGAAAATCAGGTTTTGCGCCAGCAAGCATTGGTTGCTTCAACAATAGAGGAACTAAATGAAGAAGCTGAAAAGTAAGAGTAAACATAACATTAATTTCCTTATTAACAATTCTAATTGTTTAAAAAATATTAATATTTCACCTTCTTTCAGCCTCAAAAGCAAGATCAAAGAATTGGAGTCAGAAAATGAACATCTGCGTAACCGACAAGTAGTTGTGGAGCAAATAACTACCCAAATAACAACCCCTGAAAAGTTGTTACCGCAAGTTCAGGTAAATTTTACCACGTGAAATTTTCTTACAGATGGACAATAAATCAATAATTATAGATATTTATCTATTGACATTACAGAGTTTGGATAATGGTCATGAAACAAAGGATCATTTTGAAACACCACATGTCGAGCAAGAAAAAACAAAGGTAATATCACAAATGAAAAAAAAATTGACAAAAGAATATAACAATTTAATGTAATATTATACTACAATGCTAAATAAATTATTTTGGCAGGAGTTGGACAACAGTGTGACACCTCTAACAAAACAAAAATCTTTGACAGACAGACAGCAAGTATGAATTCATATTTTAAAGTTAGAAACTTAGAATGTAGAATAGTTTTACTGTTTTTAAACTACAAATGAAATTAATGATTTTATTTATTCTTCCCACAATTAGGAAAACCATGATGTTTTAATAAGATGTCTGCTGGAAGATAAGCGGTTTGACAAAACCAGACCTGTTTCCGCATGTATCGTGTACAAAACATTAGTTCAATGGAGATCTTTCGAGGCAGAGAAGACACATATATTTGACAGAATTATTCACACGATTCGAGCTTCTATAGAGGTAGTATTATTTATTAATAATAAAATATAAGTCTAATTATTTATTTGTCCACCCACATTTATTTTATCAAATGAAACTAATCAAGCATTCTTCATCATTAAAGACTCAAGATAACATCAAAGATTTGGCATACTGGTTATCAACAACTTCAACTCTTTTGTTCCTACTACAAAGTACAATAAAAGCAAGCGGTTCACCGTATAAATCTCCACACCGTAATCGCGCTTCACCAACCACATTATTTGGTCGAATGACACAAGTATGTTCTTAAATCTTAGTGTGTTTCATTGAATATTTATTTAAAGTTATAAAAATTATTAATTTTGATTACTGGTTATTAGGGTTTCCGTACATCTCCTATGGGAATGAATATTTCTAGTGGGTATAGTGGAATGGAGGGAAAACCAAACACACAATCAAAAATAGAGGCAAAATATCCTGCACTTTTGTTCAAGCAACATTTAACAGCATGTGTCGAAAAATTGTATGGAATGATACGTGACAGTTTGAAGAAAGAAATAAGCCCATTTTTGAATTCATGCATTCAGGTAAAAAAATATTATAAAAAGAGTTAATTTATAGTTTTACACATGTTCTTGTGGTTTGTGAAAAGTTACAGGTTTGGGTACTAAGGGTTTAAAGTAACATGTTTGGGTTTTATGCTTTCATTTTTAACGAGTTTGGGTATTAGAGCTAACTTCTGTTGACTTTTCCGATAAATTAGGATGATTTGACCACATACCCTTTGACTTTTGGAATAGTTAAAGTCAAAAGGGTGTTCTGGTCGTTTCGACCAAATTTAACGGAAAAGTTGATGGAAGTTAGCTTAAATACCCAAACTCGTTACGAATGACTTCTTGAATAGTTAAAGTCAAAGGGTATTTTGGTTGTTTTGACTAAATTTAACGGAAAAGTTGATGGAAGTTAGCCTAGATACCCAAACTCGTTACAAAATGTCTTTTTAAATAGTTAACTCAAAGGGTATTTTGGTCATTTCGAACAAATTTAACAGAAGTTAGCCTTAATACCTAAACTCGTTACAAAACTAAGAGCATAAAACCAAAACCTGTTACTTTAAACCATTAGTACCCAACTTGTTACTTTGCAAACCATAGGGACCATCTGTGTAATTAACTTTAAAAAATAAGATAGATTGTAAGCTAAAAATACTTATAAAAAACTGCATCTTAACCATTAAATACACTAACAGGCGCCGAGGTCAACGCGAGTCAGACCAACAAGAGGGGCATCAAGGAATATTCTTTCAAATATTGTGGCAAAACAACAAGCATCAATGATACACTGGCAAAGCATAGTTAACAGCTTGGATAACACTTTGGGAATTTTATCTGAAAATTATGTGAGCAAAAGAGATTAAATTATTTAAGTTTTAAATTGAAAGTTTAGTGATTATTTTATTTTTAGGTCCCATCGATTATTACAAGGAAAATTTTCAGTCAAGTTTTCTCATTCATAGATGTCCAGTTCTTCAATAGGTAATGTACATTTACTATATAAATAAATAAAATATGCTTTATTAATGTTACTTAGGGTTAAATTAGTAAATGTTTTGTGATTTTGCAGCTTACTGCTTCGCCGTGAATGCTGCTCATTTAGTAATGGAGAATATGTTAAATCTGGTTTGCATGAACTTGAACAATGGTGCAAGAAAGCAACCGATCAGGTAATTATTATTTCATTAATTTATTATTTCTCCAAACCCTCTGACATACGTCCCAATTATTTACGAATTTAGTAAACATGTTTAACACAATAACAGTTAATAACAACTTAAACTTTTGGACAAAAAAGTGTTTCATGTGAGCGAAAGTACGAAACCCATAATTAGAATTATTACCTATTTTGACCCGTTTGGTTTGCCAGCTATAATAAAAATCAAGAAAAGAATTCACTACATTTTATAATTTGTATCATACAGTTTGCTGGATCATCATGGGATGAGTTACAACACATAAGACAAGCTGTTGGATTACTGGTATGTTATTATGCACTATTACATTTAATTCAGTAACTCAGTAATTAAATAATAAACAAAAATCTAATTCAATATTCATGCAGGTATCACACCAGAAAACTCAAAAGTCTATGGAGGAGATCACAAATGAACTCTGTCCGGTAATTTACTCAACACACTTTTACTAATTCCTCTATCAAAACAAACAAGATTTACATTTTTTTATATAATCAACACAATATATAATATAAGATTATTAGGAAACTAATCTTTGTTTCTGTAACTTTTTCTTCTTAATGTAGGCATTGAGTGTTCCACAAATATATCGTATTGGAACTATGTTTTGGGATGACAAGTATGGAACCCAAGGGTTATCTCAAGAGGTAAGGTGTCTGATAAATTAATTAAAATTTTCTTGCAACATGTGAAAATATTTATACAGTTGCTTTTTAGTAACTAAATTACTTTATGGTTGCTTGCTAAAAAGACTTTAAATTAAAGGCAGCATATTAAAACAATACATTTTTAAGAAAAAAAATTACAACATAAGGGGCAACCTGAATTTAGGTCTATTGTGGTCACACCCAATGTTTATAATTAGCAAAATTTACATCAATTTGATAAAAAAAATAAAATAAATAATTATGGAAGGTAATTGGCAAGATGAGAACACTAATGGCAGAAGATTCAATCAGCATGCCCAACAATTCTTTCTTGCTTGATGTGGATTCAAGGTAATTTAAATAACAGAATTAATAACAATTGTTGGAATTTAAATGCTAGCACACAACTAACTGCATTTTTTTATTTCACATAATTTAGCATACCGTTTTCTTTGGAAGAAATATCCCAATCTTTCCTTGATGTTGATTTATCTGATATCGATCCACCGCCTCTTCTCCGCCAGAGATCAGATTTCAATTTCCTGCTGCAACAAATAGATTGAAAAATCTTCAATTATATGCGTAATTAGCAGAGAAAACAGAATTCTGCTGTAATTATTTGATTGCAAGTCCCATTTTGTATTCAAGGGAGCCACAGTATGATAAGATGAGTGCTAAGAATGTATTTTTTTTTTTTCATTCTTTCTTCCATTCAAATTCAGGTGATGGATTGTGATTTTTTTATTTATTTCAGAGTGATAGTGTGATTTGGAAGTGATTTTGTAAAGGATACAAAATCTTATATTTTTGGAGAAAAGTGAGAGATCTGTAAACCATGTTTGATACAAGATAAACCAGAGATTTTGTACTTGTATATGACATTGAAGATTTGTATTTGATATAATGATATGCAAGCTGGTTTGCTGTCATGCTAATGTATCCAAATCTAGTATGTTTTAGAATCAAATTTAAGAACAAATTTAACATGATTACATCATAACACTTGTTCAATGGAAACTTGTATTTTATCTGTTCGAACTGCAGTTCACTTGCTTCAAATTTCAATCAAATTTTTTGTCCAATTCAAACCGCAATGTGATTTGCTACTAAATAAAAAAAAACTATGATTAGGATACGGAAACCAGCATGTCGGCATTGCAATTTTTAGGGTTAAATTACAACAAATGGTGATATTATTACGGAGAAGAATCAAAACAGGTATTTTACGGTAAAACTGAGCGGTTACCTGCCGGCATTGCCTCCTAGCATTCGTAGATTAATCTCGATTTTCAAATTTGCTGGTTTTTGGTTTGGATGAGGGGGATTGTTGCAATATCTCCGACTCCCTGTTTTAGTTCTTCAAAATCTGCGGAAAAATGTTCATGTATGATGATAATCATGGCGTCGGTACGATGAAACCCATTGATAAGTGATTTTGATGACTGATTTTTTCAGAAAACTTACTGGGTTTTGGACTCTCACCTTCAAACGTGTTGGTTGGTCAGGTTCGAATTCTTGTTCAGTTTAAAGTACACGTGGAGTTCTGTTTTAACTCGTGTTTGATTTTGACGAGGACGAAAGTTTACCTATTTCACGGGGTTCTTACGCATCATGTATAGTCGTGCATTCTTCAGGCAGTTGAACTTGTTTACAGACGTGAGAAAAACACCGTAAAGTGAAATATAGACGTGAGAAAAACACCGTTAAAAAACTAATTTTTTCTTTTGATACCGCTCTATCAACTTTTATTAGCTAAAGTCACCAAACTTTCATGAACTTGCATGGTACCTATTGTGAGTTAGAAGTTTATCAAAGTAAAAAAACACATCTTTGAATAACAAATGGATGAAAAGACATGAGTTTATTGAAATTGTGAATTTTTCATGGAATAGAGCTACAATTAAACATTTTCTTACACTAATAAAATAATGACATGTGATGTTTATGCGGCTTTCTATAACTAATAAACAAACATGGCTTATGTGTCATTTTGAATTTTAGAATGAACCATTAATACTGTCTGCAACACACGAGTCATGAATAGAGCTTCACATTAGCTGCTCGAAACTTGCCACTTAATTTAACCTTATCTCTCCTCCATAGTCACGTGCAGTCACGCACAGTCCATTGAGTTTAAAACTTTAACATATCTGCTCTATGAGCCTATATCTATTCTTCGTCCTTTGTTGTGTAATAACTTGACATCTGTGTTGTCTGATCTTAAAATAAAAGAAAAGTGATTAGAATGAGGTGTAAACTTGGGGCTCTCCCTTTAGGAGGTCTCAGATTCAAATATTGTTCAGAGTATTGCTCTGGGCAATTTCCTGTGATGGGGAGAAAGTGCACATCAGATAGACGTCACCGATTTAAACATGAGGAGGGGAGAGGGTTTACGGATTCCATCTGGTTCCCACTTATCTGGGGGGCACGGTCTCACGAAGGTCGAGGAATCGACCTTGGCTACATCGCCCGGTTTATATCCTCTGCTGCTGTTCAAAAAAAAAGTAAATAATCGACTAACTAAAACGGATAAAGTTGAAAGCTTGATACCAAATCTATAACAATGAGAATTATATGTCTAACATTACATCTGTATACGATAAAAGTGTTTATCCTCTTAAATTTTATTAATGTTGGTTAGTGGTTACGTGTCGAAGGATTTACGTACAAGAATAGTTTACGTGTCTATTCGTAAGTAAAAAAGGAATGTAGATGCCTTTTATGCAGTTTTAACAAATTGTAATGTCCAACTGAAACATATTAAACTTAGAGGACGAAACCGCAAATATTTCCACCATTAACCCAAAAAGTGAGCATTTACGATCACGGCTTCTTGACGACACCCTCCGTCGTAATCCGCCACCAACACACACGGATACACCACTGACCTGCAACCGGAGCTCCGACATTGAACCCCTAACGTTGAAATTACATCATCTCGAAGAAGTATTATTCACCAAAATCAACCAGTTCAGTGATTTCAAGCTCTCGAATCGACGATCGCTTTTCTGTTCCTTTGAACAAAATGACAATTCATTCAGCTGTTATTCAGAAGCTCATACGCACAAACGCTCACTTAGGCCGCCGAGTGGCTGAGAATCATTTCAAAATCTACACTTACGGCTCTCGAAATGGAATGACGATTATCGATTCGGATAAAACCCTAGTTTGCATGCGTAGCGCCTGCAATTTCATTGGAAACCTCGCTCGTGAAAATGCTCGGTTACTGTTCGTGAATACTAATCCTTTAGTGGATGAAATTGTTGAGCAGATGATTAAAAGCACCGGATGCCGGAATGACAACTCGTGGCGTCTGGGGGGGTTTTTGACGAATAGTTTGAGTCCGAAGAAGTTTCGATCCAGGAATCAGAAGTTCAATCTGACATCGGTTAATCGGCCGGATTGTGTGGTGATTTTTGATACTGAACGGAAGTCTTCTGTGATCCTTGAAGCTACTAGGTTGCAGATTCCAATTGTTGGGTTAGTATTTTGATTATTTTCATTTGTGTTGAATGTATGAATTTAAGGGTAGAGTTGAAGATTCTTAATTGTAAATTTCAGACTGGTGGATCCGAGTATGCCATTGGAAACATATGAGAAGATCACATACCCTATTCCAGCGAATGATTCAGTGCAGTTTGTGTATTTGTTTTGTAATCTGATTACGAAAACTATCCAATACGAGCAGAAGAAGCTTGCAGCAGCTAAAGGAGTAGTATTTGAAGAAGAAGATGAAGAAGAAGCACAAAAAATTGAGTAAGAATATGTTGATGTAAATGTTTGATATTATATTTGATCTTGGTTTGAGATGAATGACAACTTTTGTTTTGGATGAATTATGGATTGAAGGGAAATTGCTCAAACAGTTAATAAGATAAAGATAGATGGTATAAATGATGAATTACTAGTTGTACCATACGAAGGGTTGGATAATGCTTCAGATGGTAATTGTCTAGTTTATTCACTTCTTTTTGCATTTTTTAAGTTGCAATTACTGTTTCACTTAGTAATCCTTTATGTCCATCTTAAGATTGTTGTAATATCTTTCTGAATGCAGATCTTTTAGAAATCAAGGGGCTTTTGGACAAACTTGTTGTCGTTAAGATTAATGACAATGAAGGGACCAAAATGGGTTTTGATGGGCCAAAGTATGGATTTTTCCGTGACATAAGTTCTCTATTTATATCAGTGTTGTAAAAATCGGCCTAGGCGCTAGGCGGCCTCCAGGCGCCTCGATTTTGGCCTAGGCGGCTGTCTAGGCGC
>WOUH02000028.1:7062071-7078903 GCA_009936405.2 Stevia rebaudiana | reverse complement strand
ATTTTAAAAAATTACATATAAAATTCCAATCCGCCTAGTTCCGATTAATCCCGACTAATCCCGATTAATCCCTAGGCAGTACCTCACCGCCTAGGTAGAGCCTAACGCCTTCTCCAACCTTGATTTATATAATGTTTTAATTTATTGATATTAAGCATACTGATATATGCTCTTATATACTTCATTAAGGTCTGCTATTGAGATTGCTAAAGGATTGACATCTCTAGACTTACTCGCTAATTATATTGAGGTAAATTAATTTTGTTGTTACTTTGTCTACCATTTTGAAGACTTTATAATTTATAGTAGATTTATGTTCAGTTCAAAATCATATTTAGCATTGTTTGTAGTCTCTGAATTCAAAATACGGATGCAATGTTCCTCTGCTTCTGATGAATGATGTCAGTACACATAACGAGACTTTGAAGGTAACCAAATTTTTTATTTTCATTATTCTGCATTTACATGTGTAATAAATGTGCATATTTTGTTATACAGATTGTGGAGAAACAATCGAACAAAAACATAGTCTGTTTATTCAAGGTTTGTCTTCGTTAAAATACTTTAATATTTTACAGTTGCTTGTATTGTTATTATCTTATCATTTATCTCAAATGGATATTATGCATTATAGGATCAACATCAAGAAGATGATGTCAAAATTGCTTTTGACCAGAAGGACACTTTGCTTTCTTTAAAAAAAAGCGGGAAACTTGATGAGTTACTATCGCAGGTAATGTCTATTGACATTGTTTCTTGTACTTGAGGTTTATATTACTTAATTTTATAAAGAATCTTGATTTGTTTTTAGGGTAAAGAGTTCATATTGATGCTTAACTCAGATAATTTGGCTGAAGTTGTGGACACAAGTATCCTTTTAGTTTTGAACTTATAAACATTTATGAGTAATCATCCTGTGATCTGTAATTAACAGTTACTCTATGTACTTGTGAACTTAATTACTAATTAACTTTATAATTATGATTTGGGATCCTTATGTCTCGCGCTAGATATTCTAAATCATCTGATCAAGAATAAAATCAAGTATTGTATGGAGTTAGAAGAGAATTGTAGGGTCCCCACTACATTGAATACGTGAGTATTTAATTTTTATTTTTTTTTATTTGATTTTGCAATTGTTTTTAAATTTATTATAATCATGCTAAATCCCGACTCTTACAGGTGGGTAAACATTAATTCTGTTGCGAATAAACCGAATACGATGGTATACACACTGCTTATGTTTATGTAGTTATTTTTTAATTTACTTACTGACTAATTGCAAGTTAATATTTTTTTTTTCCTTCAGTTATTTAGGCCTCCAATTGGTGTAACTATTCGTGAATCTCGAAATCTTTTACTAGATAAAACATCAGATTTACTCATTCTTAAGGTTATCATTCTGACAATATTTACAAAAGTGGCAATTTCGACCCGTTTACTTATAAATGGGTTGACATGTTCATTCATGCTCTTTTTTGTATTCACTATAATATCTAGTTTGAGTTATCTGTTATTATAAATTTATTCAATCTTATCTTGTTGCAGTCTGATTTGTACACCTGTGAAGATGGCATTCTTAAACACAACTATCCTAATAATCCCTTTATAGAATTAGGTCCCGAATTTGAAAAGGTGACATTTGCAGTCAGTTAATCAATCATCTATTTGTTTCTTAACCCACCCTATATAATGCTTTTTAACCAAATTCTACAATTACATTTTAATTTTTTTTTCTGTTTTAGGTAACCGACTTTGAAAGTCGTTTCAAGTCGATTCCAAGTATCATTGATCTTATTAGATTGAAGGTCTCAGGTGATGTTTGGTTTGGAAATGGTGTCATTTTAAAGGTACCCAAAATGCCCCTGCATTAAATCATCATACATGCTATTTGTTAATTTCAATGTTACCTCATTGACATATATGTATATATATATATTTGATCATCAATTTTATAGGGGTTGGTTAGCATTAAGGCAAAACCAGGCGAGAAAATTGTAATCCCTGATGGAACTGTGTTGGAAAACAAGGTACATTTTCAAACATTCTTTCAAATGTTTATTATTAAGTTTTTTTTTTTTTAATTATTTGAATCAACTTCTGTATTTATTTCAGTCAATCAGAGGTCAACAAGATCTCTAAAAGGTATAGAACAACAACAAAACACACATCATGTGTCTCATTTTCTTAAACCTACATCAACCGCAATGCAACGAGTCTAAAGGTACTTGGTATTTATTATCTGTTGGATTCGACAATAATAATGGTTAACTGTCACCATGATAATATATATAGTTTACTTCATAGACATGCAGTGAAACTTGTGTCTATTGGCGAATTTACCCAATGCACAATTTTGGTATTTAGGGGATGGCTTTTAATTCTTTTAACCAAATTATGAGTTTTTTTTTTTTTATTTATGTAAGTGATTGGAGCATGATATTAGAGATGTTCTGTAATGTTTCTGGAATTTTGAAAAACATAATAGAGTAAACAGCAATTTGCGTCCCTGTGGTTTGAGGACGCTGGCACATTGAGTATCCACCACGTCCGATATGCACTCCGCGTCCATGTCATTTCTGATTTCAGCGAATTGAGTCCGAGTCTCTGGGACTAATGGATGCCAATTTATTCATTAACAAAATTGATAAAAAGACTATTCTACCCCTGAGGTTTTGTGATTTGAGTCCTTTTTGTCCAGACTTATTAATAGATGTTTCTAGACATTTGAAAATTTGAAGATGCTTAATGGTTTTTTTGTGTTATTGGAATCCAGTTTGTGTGTGGTTTGGATGGAATTATTAAGATTATAAAGGGCATGCAGGTCTTTTAGGACTCAATTTAATAGCAATTTAACGGAACTTGATGGCAAGGATGCGATTCACAACAGTTAGAAACCATAGGGACTTAAACGATTAAATTGATGCGAGGATTCAAATGCAAATAACCTCAAACCACAAGAACGCAAAAATTGATGCGAGGATTCAAATGCAAATTACCTCAAACCACAAGAACGCATTTTGCAGTTTACTCAATAATATGATGCTAGTAATAGCTTTCTAGGGAACTTGCACGAAAATATGATAAAATTGTTTCTTTTTTTGTTATTATAGCTCAAATTACATCAAGAATAATTCACCCACGATAATCTTGATCACAAGCACACCAGAATCCAAATCACTACATGTTTAAGCACACACTTATACAACCAATAAATCGTATATTACACGAAGTTTATCTGATTTGATGAATATTCTGAGAAAAATAATTCTGAATCCAAACTCCATTGACCTTGATGATTAGCATCATAACTATATTCATATGAATCTATTGATGAATAATTGGTAGGAAAGAATTGTATGACGAATATGAATAGTATAGGAATCATAAACAGTTTTTGTACGGTAGGACTCAAAAGCAAGAGACCAAGAACATTCACTATGAGAAATAAAACAAATGTTGGACTTTTGGTGTTCATTTTCTTTCACGATATAGTTATATACTTTGTGTGAAAAAGAACCAATTGTTGCTTTTTGTGTGTGATTATATTTATATATGTGTATGAATCTGAGTAGGACAAAAAACAGAATTAAGATTGTGCAAAATTAATAAATGGAATCAAGTCAAGGCAACAATATGAAACGCAAAGATGTCCTAAAATTGTCGATTTCTTGAGGTGTAGAAACCGAGAAGGTTAGGTACAAAGTGTGTTTGTAATTCGGTCAACCGCAAATTATTTTAAAATCTTCAACTTAATGTTAAGTATTGTTACACTTGGTTTATCACGTGACTTTGGTTAGATTTAAAAGATTTTCTATTTAGAGCATCTCGAGCAAGAGTAAAAAGTAGATACCTCCTGACATTGCTACCTCAGAATTCATTGCTTTTCTTATCCGCTTGTGTTGGAGATGCTCTTAAAATATGTTTTATTCTTGAACATAAGATTAAATAAAATCTTTACAATTGATACTTAAAATCTGATTTAAAATTACTAAACAAATAGAGGGAATTGCCAAGAACTGTTTTTCATATTAACCATACCAACTTATGTCATTTACCATATTTCCTTTACCGTCTACTAGAGATCTTATACTTGAGAACACGTGAGAAAATTTGCGGGTTTACGCTTTCGAGTTTGAAGTTGAGTTTACGAAAATTGCTTTTTTTAAACAAACCTATCAACTGATTTCTCTATAAAAATAAATACCTTAGGTAGAACAATCGCTAGGTCTTATGAAACGATTTTGTTTGAGAGGATTAACCTTTATAAACAGTATTTTTCATTAGACAGACAATCTCAAGAAATTAAAATAGAGTCCAAGAGCTTAAACAGTTTTCTATATTTTCTTTAACAGAAAATAAACGAAATCGTACCGGCTAAATATATAACCTAACAAGACCCTATTTCAAATTTTCATTGGCACGTACTATTTCAACTTCGTAGCTTGTCATGTTCATAATACCTTTCTGGCTCAAAGAAATAATCCTCATATAACCGTAACATGTTATGATCAAACATTACAAGAAGCAATTTATTATGATAATTACAACCATAAACGAATTGAGGAATTGGTGGAGTTTGTCTTAGAAATAAAGGATATGCAAATTATAAGTTATAACCATTTTATTTTTCATATCATTCATATTTCCATGCTACCTTCACTTCTCTTTCTTAGTTTCTTATCCCCTCAAATTGTTCCCTTTCTTATTTAATTAGAGGCATCACAAATATGTTGGCTGAAAGTTAACCTAAATCATACTTTAATTTGTGGTATCCTTTATTCAGGCTCACGTTAACATGCGGTTAAACTTAAGTTTAGTTAGGAATCAACCTTCATAAACAAAAATAAAAATCATTTTTCACTAATTAACACAACAATCCAAAATTACAAAGATGTTTGAACCTAGTAACTAAATGCAGGCGCACTCAAGGTGCAAAAGAGATGCACTTATCTCCTAGATTCTAGGGGTGAGAAAAAGAAATTTTGAAATGAGAATAATTTGGAACAGTTCAGATTATTTTTAATATAAAAGTTTATATTATTATATAAACTATACGTTAATTCAAATAAAATAGACTAACAGGGTTCATGACAAACACTCACAGCACAACTTGATTTGCAAAAATAGTTGAGAAGAATAAAAACTATGTCACTACTTTTATACAAACTGATCATATGCCAACACTTAGTTAAGATACTTGATTACAAGCATGAAAAAGTTGACATTAGTTACAACAAACACGATGCACTTATGGAAGCCGATTAGGCTAAGTGCATAGTTGTTAAACGCGCACTAATAAACCATATCTTACAGTCTTCAATAACCAACTAACCACGAATTGAATACGAACACGAGTTCATATGATTTGGCACAAAATAAGGCATATGATGACCAAAAGAAACGCCCCGAATCCAAACCCAGAATCACCTTCATGTGAACCAGCACCGCCTCCATGATGATATGAACTCCAAGATGATGATGATGATTCTTGATGAGATGAAAAGAAAAAAGAAACAAAGTATATAACAAGCATCAATAAGAAAGGAATTAGCATTAAGTTTTCCACCATTGGACTGAAGATTATGATTGCAAAAATATTAAGCATTAGAAAAGGAACAAGTGGTGATGGACCTCTAGTCTCCATTCTCTTCTTCTCAGAAGTGATTTTGTTAAGTGATACACCATAGGAGTTGAGTTTAATATCACATGGTTTGTCTATTTATATAAGATCACATATGGTTAGATTCTTTTTCACAATTTAATAATTTATTAATGGAGGGTGACAATTAATTGATACACCATAGATTCTTTTTCACATATGGTTAGATTTTAGTTAGGTGTTTGTAACAATTAACAAATAGGTTTTCCACCTATGGTAAAATTAAGATAGCCACAATCCTTTTATAAGAGATAATGAATGAAAAGCAAGTCATAAATCTCAACTATAATCTTATTTTCACAGATTATGATTAATCACTCCGTTGTAAATAATAAGTCACACAACATGACCGAAAAGTCTTGAAAGAATCATAGAAGAAAGAGCAAAGTGCATTTTTCATCTTTGAGATTTTCAATTCTTAACAGTTTCAGTCCACCTTTAACAGAAACCGTTCATAACGTTTCAAGTGTTAACAATTTGTGTCCCTAACGTTTCAAGTCTTAAAAGTTTTCCGTTAAAAGTTTAAGGACACGAAAACTACAAAGCTTTGAAATGTTAGGGACAAAAAACGTTAAGACCAGACCGAAACCTTTGGTCATTACCAACCTTTTTACCTCGTCTTTGCTTTTTGGTCTCGTTTTTACTTTTCAGGCTTTATCAGTGATTTCCGATGGATTCATCCGTAAGTGATTTCACAGTGATTACCGATGGATTCATCCATAAGTGATTTCACGCCACTGAAACTCAATTATATAAATTCTAAAATTTTGATCATTATACAATAATATTGATCTTGTAATCATATCAACACATTAATTATTTATAAAAATAGACTACACTAAAGTTATTGCTCGTTTTGAATATACTGGTCCATCCGATCATCCTGCTTAAAGTTTTTACTAATTATACAAAAAGGAAAGTAACATTTTGACATGGTCCCGTATTAGTGGACGGGTCGCTATGTAAAGAAACATGATTTTCACAAAATGACGAGACGTGAATGATGTGAATAAATAAAATATAAAAAATCATATCACTGGGCATGCATGCCACTATATTTAATTTTATGTCCATCATGTGATAATAGAAAAAGAAATTCTTCATGTTCTTACATTTTTGGTAGTACCTAACTCTATAGAATCATATAATATAAATATATAATGGGGCATAGTAACCTAAAGGCCTAAACCTTCCAACTGAAATCAGGAAAACAAAATGCACAACAAAAGCAAATTAGTAATAAATCATTTCAAAGTTTTTAAATGTTTTGAGAAAGAATTGTGTGATTAACAAAAGTTCCCATAGTTTTGAAAAAGAATTGTGTGATTAACAGAAGTTCCCATAGTTTTGAAGATATTTATGAGTTCATTATAATTAAAAACTCCCTTTAAACCCACATACACACATATATATATATATTATATGGACACATGGCATGTTTCATTAAAAACAATTTTTTGTTAAAAACCAAAAGAGCCATTTATAGTCGTATGTTTTAATAAATAAGGTGGTTAATTAACCGTCGACCTCACTCATCTTCTTTTATCTTATAAATCATAATGGACTATGTACATGTGTTTTGTGCGGTTCTTACATTTCTTAACATAATATTGGTTACTAACAAAATGTATCATACGGACACATACGTAATCAAGCTCAAAACTACTTAAATTTGATTTCACGTCTTACAATTAATTGTTTCTTTAACGATTCTAAACGTTTTGTAATAACCACAATCAGTTAAGGTAAAATGAAAGATATTTGATGAGTCTCGTGAAGAGTGATTTTTCAAGAATAGTGACCATTCACTATTTGCATCTAGCAATGGTTTTAGCAACGTCAATACTTTTCAAACCGATACATTTAGGGTAATACAACAACAAATGACCATTCATATCACTTCATTATTATTTTTCACACAATAATGACTATTCGAAGGGGGTGTCGTGACTCTTTGAACAATCATCAATTCACTTCTATACAATGACGATTTTGCCATTTTTGGTTACTAAGAGAAAGTTACTTTCACGCTAATTTTCTCTCTTTTATACCATACTACAACCAAATAAATTTTTTAACTTTTAAAATCTCTAAAGAGCTTAGTAATTTGAAAATCTTAATTGACTTGTCATTACGTTGTAGTGTTGCTAATATATACTACTAAAACTGTTTTATTATACTGAAGAGATTATTGTCAGTTGTCACATATCTAAAACATGTTCTATCAACTTTAATGACATTATTTTTTATAGGTATAAAATATATTATAGTTTTAAACTATAAATTTCTACTTGTTTTAAGCCACTATTTTAATATCAACTCTCTTTTTACTATATTAAAAAATGAGGCTTCGTGACAATAAATATAGTACAAACATCTAGAAAGAACACTTTCAATAAAATATCACAATAATTCAAGTGCACCCTTAAGTTGACTAAAAATGACCACAGGATTATAAATTAGGACATCGGATGTAACTATATAAGATAGCATGACGTGAAATACAAAAGTAAACTTAAACATGCGTTTTAGGATCAAAATGAGGGTTTTTAAAAAAAATAATATTATTACTAAAAGATAACATACAAAATATAGAAAGCAGAAATGAAGTTGTTTTGTTATGTTTAATTTATATTCTCAAAACTGCTGGAAGTTTGGTGTTTTGTAAAAAGTGTAATGTTGTGTAGCAATCAATCTGAATAATATATGCCTACATATCTATTATAAATTTCATATAATACTACAGACATATAGATGTATCTTATAAAGTTTAATAACAAAGATTAAAAACTCTTCTAGCATATTCACTTATTTTCACCTAATCTAATCATCCGTCTGTTAGTAGCATATCTACTATGCATCCACAATCATAGACTTATACTCTCTAAATTTCCACCAATTTTTATTTTATTGATATATTAGTATATAACAGTCTAAGTTCGAGTTTTCCTTTTTTTTATTCAATCAATAATTCCCCAAGTCTAACTATGACTATTTGACCCGTTATCTAATCGTGCCATTTACATCAATCGATTCGACATATAATCCACGACCAAAATCCCTAATGTTTAAAAGAACCATTTCGATTTAAATCGATGGCAAAAAACTATAACACACAAAGATTACATAAGTCCTGATTACAATGCACTAGAGTACACTTATATAACCGAAAATTACATGTATGCCACAATCAAGATAATAGTCTGGCATCTAATGCAAACATTATATCTCTTAAATAAAAGATAATAGTATAATAGTCTACTAAATCCAATTAAATAATACATTACCGTTATAAATTACATTTTACTATTTACTTCTTGCACCAACTATCCTGCATCTTAAATCCAAAAACTTCATCCTCATTCAGAGGGACTTGTATACTGAATATGTTGCTCATAGAAATTAATCAACTGCCATCATAAATAAACATAAAAAAAAGTATTAGAAAACACAATATATTCATTAAAATAATCTTATTTCTGTAAACTATATAATAATAATCATCTTATTTATGTAAACCATATCTGATACACTAGTTCTTTAAAAATTTGGAGGAAAAAGTGTTTTGGGTCAACCAGACCCGTTTTGACATGTAGAAAAGTTTTCTTATCGCGTGCAATTTTTTTTTTTTACTTTTTTTATGTGTGCGCGTGGGGGAGATAAGTATATAACTTTACCAGGAGAGGGTAGTGCGCTTTAAGGTATCTATTATCCACCATAACTTCTTTTCCATCTGACCTGTTTAACGAAGCTAATGTTATTAAATTTATATAAACAATAACTGTCAATCTAACAGACTGAATCAAGTTTAAATCTCTAAGTATAGAAGTAATTGCTCCATATTGGTTAATTAAAACTTCTAATTCTTTATAATTGCAATCATCTTGCATTTGTTGTTAAATGTATAGAAACTAAAGATTTAATTACACAAATAGTCCTTGTGGTTTATCGGATTTCCCAGGATTGAGTATTAACTGTTTTTGTAACAGGTTTGGACCTTGTATTTTTAATTTTGTAAATTGTAGGGTCTAGGACTAACTTCTGTTAAATCTAGGTAAAATGACTAAGATACCCTTATGACTTTATGAGGGACTAAAAATAGTAAAAAGAAAAACGAGGGACCATTTATGTAATTAGTAAACTTTATGTAAAAACCTAAATCTAATTCCTTATCAGCACCCCGAAGGTGCACAAATTCATCACCCTCAACTTGTTACCAAAAAAAAGTTAATACCCAACCTGGGAAATCCGCTAAATCACAAGGACTATTTGTGTAATTTACTCAAAACTAAATTAACTATCTTGCCATATATAAAAATAAAAAATTAAAAAAAAACCAGAAAAAGGAGATTAGTACAAACCTAAGGACCAAAAAGGTTACTAAAATATCTTGCATATCATTAAGTGTAGATGTAGAATATTCAATCGGCTTGATAATTTTGGTAATCGCGTACATGCTTTTAGAAGTATCTACCACATTCATTGCACCATAACAAGTTCCCACTTGCTCAAAGTTTTGAACCCTATGTTCAACCACCGCACCATTCCCGCCAACTAATCTTTCCATTGCATCATGCGAATCTTTAATCACCGTTGGATCTGAATCTTGTTTAAACCGTTTTACAGTACCAGATTTCCTTCTTTTAGATCCACCATTACGATTAGCCCAAACGGAATTTTGTCCATTCGCATCTGATATCCCGTTTGAAGGACTAACTCCTTCACCAGATCGATCTTCTTGAATATTTACCGCAACCCCGTTTATGTTTACTTTATCAGATGTAGATGTACCTTTTAATTCACTTAGCTTCAAATTCAACTCGTTTGTCTCGTTTGATTCTCCAAGTTGTTGGGAGACCGATAAAGATCCGTTTTCAGTTATATGTTTTGGTTTTCTAACGTTTCTCATGCCTTTAGAATTGTTTTCTGACCATTTACTACATGTGGGATCATTTTCAGAGAGATTTGGTAAATGTTCATCAATAATTCTGAGTTTCACAGAAGGCACATCATAACTAGCAGCAGGAGAACCTTGTTGTTGTTGTTGTTGCTGATGTGGCTGATGAGGCTGCTGCTTCTTCTTTTTGGCTGGTGGTTGAAGCGCGACTGCGTTCTTGCGTTTATGTTTCCTGGTTGATTTTTGTTTTCCCGACTTCATTCTTTAAAGTTCAAATTTCATCAAACAACAAAAAAAGTCAGAAATTATCATAAAGATTCTCTCGTTTAATTTTGGATTGTTTGAAATATGCTCACAGTAGACAATATGAAGTAAGCCATAAATGCGTATAAAATTATAAACATTCAAGACGTAGTGCCTATATTTGTGCTTGTAAAGATAATAAAGGTGATAATTAATTAATTATAATTCCTAAATTTACATGTTAAGGAATAAGGATGTATGTATCTGGTGCTTATAAGTTATAACATGTGTTAACTTGAGCAATTGCAAGTTTCCAACCCAACCGTTTGAATATTCAAACATGCAACAAAAAAAGGACTATAAAAAATAAAAAGAAATAAATAAAAAACCTTGCTTCGAAAGCTTCAATGACATCTGAACACGACATAAGATTCTCCACTGGTTCCCATGTATTTGCTGCCTCTGGCCATCCGCGCCTTCACAAAAGATATCAGCGTAAATTAGTAAATTAAATCACTAACAATTCAAATGATCCCATAATAACAAAAGTTGCATTGCCATGAATGAACTTCATGTTACAATAGCATACTGATTGAGGTTAAATAGTTATGAATTTGAAATCAAAATCAAAGTTTACTAGATACTAAATAGCAATCTAGCTTCTGCTACATGTGATTTCAAAAACAATCTAAAGTAATGTTATCGAAAGTGATACTTATGGAGTTAATACTGCAATTGGAACAACACAAGATTCAAAAATAGCTTAAATAATGATCGAATAACACAAATACAATTGCTTGTAAAGTTCTAAATCAACCTGAAGCACTTACCATTTGATGAGATATTGTATTTTACCCTTCATTCCACAATCAAAGAACCAGAAGCAAGCAAGCGAACCACGAAAATTCATACACAAAAAATACAGAAAGTAAGCAAAATGTAGGCATAATCAGAGATTAAACTGAAAATACCAAATAATCAGCAAGCACGAAAGAAAGAAACATTCATAAACCTTGCGACTTCTTTTCTTCCGTACGGATTCGATCTCGAAGAAACCCTCAGCTAACTTAGGACGCCCGTCACCCTCACCCTCACCTTCACCTTCACCTCCGATTACATCTCCTTCGTTTTCGAGGTCACCGGACTGATCTTCATAATCCTCATCGTATTCATCATCGTCTTCATCTTCATACCTATCGCCGCCGTCGGTAAGCAACAGCTGCTGTTGCTCGCCGTTCTGCTCGGAGTACCCCGCCTCATCGGAAACGACATCGTTTCTGACACGATGAGGTGTTGTTGGTGGTGGACGGTCGGAGCCGATACTCTTCCTTCTACCGGCGGCCTTCATTAGTCGATTTTACGGCGGTGATTCCGGTAAAATGTAGCTCTGAAATTTCCCCGTTCTTCAGGTGTTCCACTTCCACCCTGGATTTCAGAGGTTTTGTGGAATTTTGTGTTCAGTTTCTGATTCGGCCCCAATTTTTAAAACCTAATTAAGTTGATCAGATATTCAGATCAGTTTTAGTAAATTGCTTGAGAGGACATATACTTTGAAACTTATCCATATTGTTTTCTTTAATCTGTGGTTTGTGGTTTATTTAATTTGTGTTTTTCATTTTGAAGTTTAGAGACACATTTTTGTCATTTATGTTTACTTTTTGAGAAAATCTAAAGATACAAATTTAGAAAGACATTACCATAACTCCTAATTGTTTGGATGACGAATAATATACGAAGTTGATTAAATACGAGGTTGATTAAATAGATTACATAAGATGCGTCAGAGGTCAATAAAAATTAATACTTTGAATTAGACGTGTTAAAGAGATATTGGTGAAGAAAACAAAGATACATATCAAAATCCTTATAACTGTGATCTTATGATAAAATCCATAATCTAGTATACGGTGTAACATAATATGATCGATATAAGTTTTAGTGTTGAGCACTTTACATCTTATTCTTAAATAAAATCCACAATGAACCAACTTTCTTTTTATTTGAAGTTTAAGTATGGATAATCATTTTAGTTGACTAATGAAAATAACATTGCTAACAATCAATAAAACTAAATAGATATATGATTGTACAAAAAAGTTAAAAGAGACTAAATAGCCAAAATGTAAGAAATTCTTAATTGTTTTTTTTCAAAATATTACCTCTTGGTTAAGTGTAGAGAAGTTAAAACCAATTCTAAGTGACTAAGTGGAAAACTACTACCAGATAGATACATATATATTTTGATGTAAATGTGATATATAACACAATTTTTTAACCATTATCTTTTTCCAATCTACTAACTATGATTATTTTTCATGCGTACAAATGTACATGAGATTCTCATAGTTTTGAATATGCCCCGTGTAACTAAAAAGTACGAAAATGAAACACCATCAACGTTTAATCCACTAATCACGTGTGAAATACATTAATCAGTTCATTATGATATACAAATCGTAATCATCTTAATATATTTTATTAGGTGAAAAATTACAACTAAATTAAATCATTTCAAATCATTTCGCTGGCATACATGAATAAATACATTGCCTGGCTAGAAAGATAAAAAAATAGAAAACAAAAAATAAATAAAAAGAACAAAAAATATCAAGTCTTGCAATAACGTGTATTACTCATATAGCAACAAGGTCATGGTTTGAGTCAAGAAAAAACCCATCACTTAACCCGACCCAAACACCTTAAATGCATAAGATTTCCCTGTACATATTTGCATACCCAAATTATTCCTGAGAGTATTATTTACTGAGGCAAGTATTGTCGTAAAATCTCGGTTCTATCTGTGTTTTTTAACTTTTGAAATGCACATAGTTCAATTTGTCTGACACGTTCACGACTCACGCCCATTACATCCCCAATCTCTTGCAATGTTCGGGTTTGACCATTTTCTAACCCGAACCGCCACCTAATCACTTTTTCCTCTTTTTCATTTAATGTACTCAACACCCTCATTAAGTCTTCCGACATCGTTTGTTTTATTAGTATCTCCTCGGGTGTCTCTTGGTCCGGATCATCAATAAGATCCTAAAAAACATCAAAAATGTCATATTACTATTAAATTAAAATAATATAAAAATGTAATCATATCTTCAATACTAACTTTCTTTTTCGGAGGAAGAGTGTTTCGGGTCAACCCAACCCAACCCAAACCGACGAATGTAAAAATGTAAAATGACATGTATGATGAAAAACACGAGATAAGTACAAACCGTGAGTTTGGTGGTGTTGTCGAACCCGACGGGTATATCAATAGATCGGGCGGGTTTAGGTGCATGTTCAGCAGATTGGATCCGTTTAACGGAGATACCCGTTTCGGCTGCGATTTCTGCACGGGTCGGTTTTCTTCCAAGCTTTTTATCCAATCGATTTCTCGCATCGTTCACCTTAGATTGCACCTCTAGCATATAATACTGTAACATTTAAAAAACACAAACTTTTTGGTTAAAAAAAAAAAAAAACTATAGAAAAAGTTCAACAGATTGCTTTGAGAAAGTGACTGGAATGAAAAAATGAGAAAATGACAAATATGCCCATCACAATATCACATGCGATATTAGTTTAACTTACTGGAACATGAATTATCCTGCTTTGTTCAGCGCGTGACCTTTGTACTGCTTGTCGTATCCACCAATGCGCGTATGTTGAAAATTTAAAACCCTTTGAAGCATCAAATTTTTCTGCACTTTTCACCAGGCCTCGGATTCCTTCCTGAAATGGGTCAAATGGGTCGGTTGGTTATCAAAGGTCAAATAAGTCAAATGGCTTGTTTTGACAGGTCAATCTGGTCAATGCAAAATTTAAATAAAGTGAAGATGTGATACATACCTGAACAATATCTTGAAGATGAACCTTTGTTCCATAATAACTTCTTGCAACAGAAATAACAAGTCGAATATTGCTTCTGACCATTTTGTCCCTGCATTCTTCACCATAATGCAGTCGTCTCCCTAATTGTACCTGATCAATTCCTATAGCAGCAGCCCATTCTGCAAAAGTTGGCGGGACCCCAAAACGGGTCGCCAGCTCTTTATGCACTTCTTGTAATTTCAGTAGGGCCTGAATATTAAGCAAAAAAATTGCTTCTTAAAAAATATTTAAATTTTAACATATTATAATTTGAATGTTGAAAGAATTGGTTTTTGTATGTGTGTTTCCAAAGTGATTATTGTGACTAGATTAACCAAATTTAATTTTAACTTTGACAATCAGATTTTTTGTACCAAGTAGAAAACCAATTATCAGAATCTAACTATTTGACCACAAAATCTATACTTGATAATTAACTTATCATGCCATGTGTCCCAATTCTGTGAGCCTAAAATTTCTTTTTCCCACTTCCCTATTTCACTCGATTATATTCTCTTACTACTGCATGTAATATTAATTATTTCCTTTATTCAACCATTTATTTTTATTAATTCACCCTTCATTCTTTAAAATTTCTTCTATTCAGCAAAGTTTCCAACCCGGTAATCATATAATCGGTTTCAATACGCAAAATCAAACAGCCTATAAAATCAAGTTAAAAATAAATAAATAAATAAAATAATAATAATAATAATAATAATAATAATAGTAATAATAATAAAACAAACTCATACCTGTATTCCTTTAGAAAGTTCAACTTCTTCAGCAGCAGTTAAAAGTTTGGCATTAGTCATTCCTCCCAAAAAAGCCAAAACATCTTTTTTATCACCACGTCTTCTGCCAGCTTTAACCGCCACACTACTGGCGGCACCCCGCCCTCTTCCGCCAGCAGATTTCACAGACACACCACCAGCATCAGCCCGTTTTGCCGCCCTAATTCGCCTTTCTTTCCGTTCCACTTGCCGTTTTGATCTCACAGTTATATTAGCTGGCAGTTGCTCTTCTAGAAGCTTCAGTTCTTCAACTGTTGGTTCCATTTCTTCCATAACTCGTGACCCAAACCCGTTTACGGAATCATCGGGCTCCGGTAATTTAATTTTTTTTTTAATATCTAATTTTTTGGCCCGTTGATTGTTCATCATCATTGTTGCTGCACTTTTTGCAACTTTTACTGCAGCTTTTGCTAAAGCAATTGCTTCAGCAGCTGCATTATCATATTCATTTGTCTTCAATTCTGAAGGAAAAGTTGTTCCTTTATTTACCTAAACAAAATATTTAAATTCCAATTAATAACAAACCAAGTTAACTTTTTTTTTTTTATCATATAATTTGATAGTCAAATGGATATTTCTAACGAATCATTAACAGATTCTGACCTGATCTACTGCACCATTATAGGCCCATAATCTGTTTTCAGTTATTGAATTTGTATGAGATTCAAAAGATGGTAGCTTTAAATTATCAATATCAATCACTCCAGTTGATGATGATGATGATGATGACCATTGTCTGTCAGCAGCACTTAAAGATGATAAATGTAGCTTTTCTAAATTAAGAAGTGTAGATTCTGCTGATACAGGTGGCGCTGTAGTTGATAAAATGCAATGGGTCGGGTAAAAAGTAGATTCTCTACATTTTTCTGCATTTGATTCGATTTATACAAATAAGAAAAATTTGATCACAATTACAATTTAAGCGATGAGCTTGAGGATAGCTGGTGACAAAAGTTGGTTATAAAAAAACTACAAATTGGTGATTAGTAACTAAATCAAAAAAATAAAAAATAAAAAAAAATAAAAAAATAAATAAAATTGCATTGTTTACTTAAAATTGTGGTCAGGGGCGGTTCTACATGGGGCCGAGGGGTCTCCCGGGAGACGGCTCAATTTTTCGTCCGAAGTGTAAAAAAAAATTAAAAAATTCGTTTTATATACCGGGAGACCGCTAAATGAAAATTTTGAGACCCCTTACCGAAAATTAGGAGACCTCTAATTCCCTAAAAAAATTTATAACCCAATAGTCCTAAAATTTTTATTAAAATGCTAAATTTTTATAAAAACGATTCAAATTCTAATATTATATTGAAACAAGTAAAACTTAAATCCTATTTTGCTAATTCTCTAAACTATAAGGGGGGAAAGTGAA
>WOUH02000028.1:7034254-7046916 GCA_009936405.2 Stevia rebaudiana | reverse complement strand
ACATACATCAGTAAGGAGTAGTAAGGAGTTACTGGGAGTAATTCTACACAGGAGCTTGATCAAACACTTTATAGTAGACGGTGACACAGTTTTGTTAAAGGTTAGTTGTAATGAGTTAGCTGCATTTTTCCTCAAAACCTTTGCATTTTAATATTAACATGCTTGTTTTTTAGTCTGAAGAGGCTATTGAAAATCTAATGGAGGTCCCCATGATTTGTGTCAAATGTCATTTTAGTTCAAAAGGCAATGTTAAGCACAACTGTAATCAGTTGGTGTCTTTTGATGTTGGATTGAGAACTAACAATGTGGTAAGAATTTAGATTTCTTTTTTTATATATATAATCTTAATCTAATGTATTATGCTAATGATGTTTAGGTTCCAATTGAAGTCGGGGACTTTTTTTATTTTGTTGGTAAAGCCATGTTATTTGAAATGTAGAGATTTACCCTGGTTTCTAAAATGAAAGTTTTTACTCCAGTGTATTTTCTTATTTTAGTGATATTGTTCTTTAAACAAATTTTTTTTTGATTTTTTTAAAATATTTTTTTGACTTTGGATTCAGAAATTAGTGGCTGATAGGTTTGAAATGCGTGAACCCCATCTTTCATTTTAGATATGTGAAAAATTTGGACATAAATACCGGCCAGTACGGGTATTAGATGATGAAGGACAACCGTCTAATACCCAATATTTCACATATCCAAAATGAAAGATGGGGTTCACGCATTTCAAACCTATTAGCCACTAATTTCTGCATCCAAAGTCAAAAAATTATTAAAAAAAGATCGAAAAAAGTTAATCTAAAGAACAATATCACTAAAATAAGAAAATACACTGAGTAAAAACCTTCATTTCAGAAACCAGAGTACATCTCTTCACGTCAAAAAAATATGGCTTTACCAACAAAATCGAACCCCACTTCAATTGGATCCTAAACATCATTAGCATAATACATTAGAATAAGATTATATAGATAAAAAACAAATCTAAATTCTTACCATATTATTAGCTCTCAATCCAACATCAAAAGACACAAACTGATTACAGTTGTTCTTATATTGCCTTTTGAACTAAAATGACATTTGACATAAATCATCGACACCTCAATTAGGTTTTCAACAACTTCAGCCTTAAAAACAGGCATTTTAATATTAAAATGCAAAGGTTTTGAAGAAAAATGCAGCTAACTCATTACAACTATCCTTCAACAAAACTGTGTCACCATCTACAAAAGTGTGTGCTGAAAAAGTTATACTTTGATCAAGCTCCAATGTAGAACTACTCCTGTACCTCATTCCTGATGTATATTAATATATATATATAAAAGCCAAGTACACGAAAGAAAAACTTACTTTAAAATCATTTGATTTATGAAAAACAAACCTTATAAAGAAAAATTTTCCAATCTCGATTGTCCTCAATGTTGTAATCCAAACAAATAACTTGGTTGATTGACACCGCAATAGTTGATACAAACTCACAAATATTCTCTTCCTTATTCAAATAGTGACAACCAGCAAAGCTAAACATAACAAAGAAAAGTTATTTTTACATTAAATAGAAAACAAATATTAAAAACAATCCTAGCATATAACCAACCAACCTACTGATATTCTCCAAGAGAGGAAAACTTAAGAAAGAGCATGATATTGTTGTTGGTTCTTTTAGCTGGGAGAATGAAATTATTATTCTGCTAAAAAGTGAGGTTAGATCAGGTTCTACTTATCTAAAAATTTATATACAAAACATTTACCGGTCTTTTGTACACTTCCAAAAATAATCTGTGGATACCAAATAACCGTTTATGGAGGTCTCAGATACCACCAATCTGAAAATTAGAAAAATAAAGTTACAATCTACACTAAAAATTGCAGAAGCCAAAAAACTTTTCAAAAAGCATACGATGTCATTATCATCAAAAGTACACATTCGTCTCGGACGATATGTTTCATCGTGCTCAAGTATGCAATACCAAAGCTGTTGAATATTAACTCTTACACAAAAAGTTCAGCAATTTTCCTGTACCCAAAAAAATAGGACAATTAATTAAAGTTCATAAAGCTTTTTTCTAACGAAAATATTAAGAGAATATATGACCAAAGTAGATCATACCTTAAGATTGATAACCCTTGAACACCTCTTGAATAGGGTTACTTTGACATGCAAATTCAAAGTAATCACTTGTCTCAACAGTTTCAGTAATAACATGTTATAAATCATTTTAGATTAGAAAAACTATTAGTAAAACCATTTTAGATTAGAAAAACACAAATCGAATTAAATAATAACATGATTACCCCATCATCAACAGTTTTCGCAACATAAAATGTTACTCAAGCCTCACAGTTATGCTTTTTAAAAAAAAAAATTTGTCGGCTTCGTAATAACACTTTTTGCAGTTCACAAAAGCAGGTTGATCTTTTGAAGAATCTCTGCTCTTCTTTTTACCTTTCCCTTCGTTTCTTTTTTCAGACATTTTGTATAAGGTAGAACTCAACAACCTTCAAGAATCAGATTGTTGGATAAGCGTTTCTCGACTTGGGCTTTATGTATGTGGGCATGTATATATATACATTTATATATATATTTATTAGGCTTTTGTAGTGGTTTTTTGGTTAAATTAATATTTAGATGTCACATAGGCAAAAACCATATAACTAAATACTCATTTCATTTTGGTGTAGTGATTTTAACCAAACATTAATTATTTATATTGAATAGAATTGGTAAGATTGAAATTGTTAAGAAGTGCATTAAATGTAAACTGAGTTTAACAACAGTTAAGGGCTTGGTCAAAAGTCATAGTGTCTCTTAAATGATGATCATGTAATGGTTTTAACTAGGGGTGTGTTTTTTACCCAAACCCAAATAAAAAACCCGAATAAAACTAACACGAACCCGAATAAAGGGTTACCCGAACAACCCAACCGATTATGGAATGAATCCGAACCTGAATTTCATAATTGGGTCGGTATTTGATTACTCCATCTCACTATTCGGGTCTACCCGAATAACCCGAATACCCTTATATTTAAGCGACAATTTTTTATATTTATTTTTTGTATGTCTTTTTCTCATACGAGCAGCCATCAAAGTTGTGAAAATTTTCTTCTAAATTCAAATCCATAAAATATCATGCACATGTACCATATGGAGCTAAAGTTTTTGTTTTAAGTTCCTTGATAAAATATCATGCACATGTGCCATATGGAGCTAAAGTATATGTTTTAAGTTCCTTGCTATTTGACTGGTAACTCTTGTTTTATGACACTAGTAAATTTTTGCACATGTCAAGTTAATATAATTTTTTAATTTAATTACCATGAAAAATTTTGCATTTTGTAAGGATATATTCAATGATGAACATATAGTAAGCTAAATAGTTAACTGGAAATGAAAAAACAAAATGTAGTGATCTTTTTTAAGTTAGTTTTTTTTTAATGTCATAACCCGAATATCCGAATTACCCGACCCGATTAAACCCGAGACCCGAAACCCGAAAACCGAATAAAATAAGATAATATGGGTCGGTATTCGGTTCCTTTCTTATATTCTCAAAACATGATTAACCCGATCCAAGAAACCCGAAACCCGATTACCAAACCCAAAGAACACCCCTACCTTATCCTTAATGGATAATATTGCATTTTCCTGTAATATTGATTTTACTCATTGATATGTTTTTCACATGGGGGAGGATAATCCAGAATCATAACTAATACGATAAATAAAAATTGTAACAATCATTTCTCTGCATTTATCTTTCTTTATAATAGTTTTTAATATACTTTTATTAGACAAATTAGATTTTAATAACTTTAACCATGACCTAGTGACCACTAATAATACAAATTATTAATTTAGAAAAAAAGTAACCATAACTGTCATTTACATTGTGAAAAACTTAATCACAACTAACAACTATCAATTTCATCGTTAAGAGGCAAGAGCTATATTCAAATGTTGATCAATTTCTATACTAATTTGAGGGGGCATACATATAATTCTTCTTGATTTATACTCCAATCGGGTATCACGTTTTATTATAATGCATTAGAGCTCAATAAACAGAAAGGACAAGTAACCAAGCATGGTCGTGGTCCTAATATATTAAGCACAACCATGCTTCACCTGGAGCACACCCGCGCTCCACTTGAGCATGCTCATGCTCCCTAAGACCGCAAATATATGACAAACAAGACTGACTCGCTTTCCAAGAAATCTATGTGCATGGCCATTCTCTAGAAGGGACCACAACTAAGAGGACAACTCACCAGGCACATGCTCATGTCAGCCCAAAATATTCATGTCGCGCCAGGTCGAGATGTCTCTTAACTCGTGAACACAACCCGTTTAAGAGCCATATTTCTGAACTCAACATAGCCTTGCAATATTTGTTACATGCAAACTTAGATCAAATATATCTACGCTAAAATTACAATAATGTCTTTTGAGTAAAAAAAACTAAACATATCTTAGAGTATAGAGTTGAGAAAATAAGAGAGAGAGAGATGCAAACATATTTCATGTGTTTGATTGTTATAGGACTTCCAAAACCTCAACCTAGTCACAAAAGTTACCTACCAAAGGTTTTGACCTATAAGTACCAATACGTGTAGGAAAGTTTTGAATTTTCAAGTGGTTGAGGGTTTAAGTTCGCAATCAAAAGAAATTGAACTAAAAGTCAGATTAAGCAGTGTATGTTGGATATTTTGGTGTAATTGGATTAACTTGGGTTGACCAATGTAATCGTAATAGTCATTAAAACAAGCTAGGAGGTTCAGGACCTTTGGGTGCATGCTTGTTTTGAGTCTTGATGGCTCCTGCGGTTCGCCCTAATGTTTCTAGGGGCAAACGCCCCTAGGAGCGAGGTCTAAGGGGCATAGCTGAGTCCTTGACTGGCGTCGAACTTTTTCTAACATAAATTGCTATGTTCAAATTTTATTAGAAATCTGAATTTGAAAGTTCACATGTGGAAATTCGATACAAATTTTGGCTGCAATTTTGGTCGATTTTAGAAAGTAAATTGGATAACTATCTAGGACAGTTTGTGGCTAAAAAAAATACGCAGCTCTTAGCTGGTCGAAAAATAACCTGGTTCTTCAAAAATGCCTCTTCATTCATACTGGTTTTGATTTCTTATAGAATCAAATTTTATCTATCGTTAAATTTCGGTAGAACCAACCAAAAGTTTTGACTTGGGAGTGTTTATACACAACTCTAAATTTTATCCGGACAGTTTTTTCTCATCAATTCCTCAAAAGTGTATAGGTTAAGTTGTCTAACCTAAGGGTTTGTGTCATAACAATACCAAGGTGTGTCATAAAAGTTGAAGGATTTAATCCTGATTGGTTAAACAGTTAATTTGGGTAAACAAATGAGGTAAATAAACGAGAATAAAGATAAAGATCGACTTTAATTAAGCAGATAATTCTTTATGCCTTATGTGCGTTTATGAAATATTTATTTTAAATAATTGTCAAAATTTTGTTGATTTGTTTCCTTATTAGGAGTAGTAGAATTAATTTTGCCAAAAAGTCATGTGCTTAGTATAAATAAAGGTTTGAGGTCGGTGTGTTATGTGTGATTTATATTCTGGTTTTTTGTTCATACAAATTTTGAATTTTTGATAATGATAAGACAGATATAGGCTTTTTGTTTACATCTTAATAGGCTTTTGATGGTTCAGACCTCTTACTGGTTCAACACTTAATGATTCGATCAGACTGTTTGTTTCGCGAGCACATGTCTGAATGATTAAGACATTTGCCTCCGAATGGTTAAGCATTATACTAAGTCTAAATGGTTAAGACCTCCTATCTGATATAGTCAGACATTTTCCTCTGAATGGTTAAGCATTATATTGCCTCTTAATGGTTCAGACCTCTTACTGTTTCAACATTTAATGATTCAGACCTCTTACTGATTCAGCACTTGCTCATTCAGAAGTTGCCAAACAGCCTCATAGTTAGGGGTGTGCACGGTTCGGTTCGGTTCGGTTACTGCTTAAAACGGAAACCGTGACCGAAATATTGGGTTATTAGTTTTTAATAACCGTTCTGTTTCGGTTTTTCGGTTTTATTATCGGTTTCGGACCGGGTTTCAGTTATTTTCTATTTTATATTTTATATTATTTTTTTTTCTTTAGTAACAAAATATTAAAAATGCAAACACCCAAACTGGTAATAGATAATTCATGAAATAATTTATGAGACGATATGAATCAAAAGTGGCAAAAACATTTTATCGCATTTGTAAATTAAACCGTTTTCAACAATTTAACGTATTTATTGGTAAAAGTTGATGTATGAATACACTAGTATAGTTAAAAAAATATAAAAACTATCTAATCATGATATATAAATCTTTAAAAGATTAGTCTATTCAATAAGTACTATAAAGCAAATAAAAATACTAATATATATACAAAAACGCATATTAAATTTATATAAACACAAGTATATTTATAAAAAAGTTTATAAAAATTAGGTGATTCGGTTCGATTCGGTTCGGTTATTTCGGATTTTGAAAATGGAATAACCAAAACCGAACCGAATGTTTCGGTTTTGGTTTTTTCGGTTCGGTTTCCTTTCGGTTTTTTGTTCGGTTCGGTTTTTTCGGTTAATTCGGTTCCGGTTCGGTTAATTCGGTTTTTTGCTCACCCCTATCAGTATTCGTTTACGTGTAACATCACTCAACATTAACAATCAAGATTATCCACTTTACCAGCAAGAAGTTTACGTGGTTATTTTTTGTTTCCTGAGTAAAGACTTTCCAAGAGTGGTGTATAATATAAAACTAGCATATTTAGCTATGTGATTCTTGTTTCATTCAGAAACAAATATAATATGTACATACTGAAAGTGTCTTAGGTCAGACACTCTAACGCGACCATGTATCTTGACGTGTGCCAATTCAATTGCTCATGTTTGCCTTGCACCCGCCATGAACATGATGAGTTGTATTTCGCTGAAAGCTTTGCTCGTTTTAATTTTTCTATAGTAATGAGTCAGAGAATCCATATAAAGAAGATAAAAGTTACAACAAAACTTAATTAGTCGCCAAATTAAAAACAATACTTGTCTTAAAAACACCAAAAGCACATAACAAGACGACCTAAACCACCCAAAAATAATGCAACATCATCAATATTGTTCATGATGGTGAACAAATCACTCAAAAACACATCTACTCAATAATGAATAACAAGTCAAACAACCACACCAAGATTTTTGGTGTGTAAAAACGTCCCATTAGATATGCTTGTAGTGTCTTTGTTATTTTTCTTTATTGTAATCGCAGAAAAATGATTGGTTAATCTAAGAATATCTATGAACGAATAAAATAGCTCAACAAAATTCCGTTTTCTTTCGTCTTTCTCTCTTATCCAAATTGGCTCATGTCATATTTATCCTTTGAACAAGACGATATAAGATCTACATAAGACGTCATACTTAGTTCTCAAGTGTATTTTGTTTGACAACCGGGAAATTTAGAAGACCTACATATAGACGATAAAACACTACATCAACTTTGTGGGTGTAAGTGCAAAGATAACAAATTTAAGGTACCAAACTAAAAATAGATACAAGTTAAGTAACTTTATATAAATTTCTTCTTCTCCCTCATTTTCTTAATGCCTAGAAAGGTTGTGTGTTTAGTGAACAGAAAAAAAGATTAATAAATCTGTAATTTCTCACTTCCTCCGTCTATTTCGTCCCAAAATAATACAGCAGCAACCAAATCCCTTTTCTCTCTCTCACATGTTCATTCGGTGATAATCTTTACAAAATATAAAAATTCTCAGATACATTCATCCAGACATATATCCGTATCCAAATATTTATATACATCTATATCTATATACAAATACTTCGAATTCACACACCCAAATATAGTAGTTTTATATGGGTTTCTCGTGATCTGTGCAAAGTCTTCGTGACTTTCTTGGTGGGTTTGGTGTTTACTTCAATTATTGATCATACCCATCTTCCAAGATCGATTTTTTACATTATAAAAGATTGATCTTTGAAAGAAAGAGTGTGTTTTACGAACTCAGATTCTAGGGCTTTAAAGTTTTTATCTGGAATGAAGATTTGTGTGATGTGGATTTGAGTAATTGCAGGTTGAAAAGCTGCTGCTGTTGCTGCTTTTTGGGTCTTTTGATGAAATTTGAGATGATAAAGGTGAGTACTTTTTGGTTAATTCCTATTTTTGTGGGGCTTTTTAATTTTTATCTACCATCTTTCCCATAATTTCAGTCTTTTTTTCTTCTTTTTTTTTTTTCTATTTTGAAAACCCATTTTATGCGATAATTTTCATATAATTCATCATGTGTTGCAATTGTTAGTTGCAGTTTAAGAAGTCAAAATCAGACCATTTTGTTTAATTTTGTTTAAATGAAGTCAAGAGTGGATTACTGGAATGTGCATTTTAAACATAACACCATTTATGTTTAAAATGGTAAATGAGTCTGTTTTCTTGTTAATCTTTGACCATATTCTGCAAAAAAAGAAACTATTTGTTAGTCGTTGTTTAATTTTATTCCCAATTTACTTAGGGTTTGTGAAAAAAAAAATAAAATTGGGCCTTTAATGTAAATTAATTAGTGTTTATGAGGATACATCTCAAGAAAGAAACTTAGTCAAGAAGTTACCCCTTTTAAGTCTTGTGATTCATGAAACCTAACTGCAAAAACTGTTTCTTGAACTTGAAGTAATGCCATAATGTTATATAACTTATAACCAATCTGCAATTGAAATCTTTGAAACTAATTGAAAGTTTATACCTTTAATCTTACAGGTTTGACTTTTCAATTTGTCAACAAATCAATGTAGAGATACCAAAAACATCAATGGATCCTCAAGCTTTTATCAGATTATCAATTGGTTCGTTAGGATTAAGGTATCCAGAAAAACCAGGAATCCATGTTTTTTCATCACCATGTTCATGTGAGATTCGTTTACGCGGTTTTCCCGCTCAAATCGCAACAATCCCGCTTTTATCATCACCCGAAGCAACACCCGATTCTCACAACATTGCATCGAGTTTCTATCTTGAAAAATCGGATTTAAAAGCGTTACTTACACCGGGTTGTTTCTATACGCCACAAGCGTGTTTAGAAGTTGTTGTTTTCACGGGTCGTAAGGGGTCCCACTGTGGGGTCAGTGTGAAACGACAACAAGTCGGGACGTTTAAGTTGGATGTGGGTCCCGAATGGGCCGAAGGAAAACCGGTGATTTTGTTTAGTGGGTGGATTGGTATCGGGAAGATGAAGCAAGAATCGCGGAAATGTGTTGCGGAGCTTCATTTGCGGGTCAAGTTGGATCCTGACCCGCGATATGTTTTTCAATTTGAAGATGAAACGAAATTGAGTCCTCAAATTGTTCAGATTCAAGGGAATATTAAGCAGCCGATTTTCAGTTGCAAGTTTAGTCAAGATAGGTAATGTTACTGACCTGAACACGATTTAATTTTAGTTAGTTAATTATTACTAGATGTGGCAATTTAAGCCATTTATATTAATGTTGGTTGATTCGGGTTGTGTTTGTTTAATAATTTGTCAAACGGGTCGGATAGAACAAGTAATGGAAAAGTAAAAGGAATCCAATGGGGTCAAAAGTCAACTAATGCTTATTCAAATGCTCAAAACCTCTTAAATCGTTTTATTATTTCGATAATACATTTTTTATTGTTGGTAAATTTGACCCTTTAAATTATGAAAGAATCTATTTCGGTTGTATTTTCATCTCAAACGAGTCAAATGCATATATTTAATTAAAAGGGGAACAAATTAAATGGGTAAAATAAAAAATGTTTGGTGGGTAAAACGTGAACCCATTTGCAATGTTTTAAAACCAAACCTGACCGGTCGATCGAACCAGCTAACCGGTCAGTTAAACTAGTGGTTGGACCAGTTTTTAATTTTTTATATATATTTTTGAAGTTTTCGGTATAAATATATATATTCATTAAAATAATTATAAAATAATCTGGTTCTTATTTCCGGTCAAACCGGTGGACCAGTTCGCTGTCTGGTCCGGTTTTATAACATTATTGGTTTGATCTGGGTCTTGGAACTCCTTTGGTGCATTATGCAGGGTACCGCAGGTCGACCCATTGAACAACTACTGGTCAACTTCCGCCGACGGTTCAGACCAAGAAACCGAGAGACGAGAACGAAAGGGTTGGAAAGTAAAAATACACGATTTATCCGGTTCAGCAGTGGCTGCAGCCTTCATGACCACACCATTTGTCCCATCAACCGGTTGCGACTGGGTCGCGCGGTCAAACCCAGGCTCATGGTTAATAGTCCGACCGGACGCCTTTCGTCCCGAAAGCTGGCTCCCGTGGGGCAAACTCGAGGCATGGCGTGAACGCGGTGGCACCAAAGACACCATCTTCATCCGGTTCCATCTTTTATCCGACGGACAAGACGGCGGCGAGTTGTTAATGTCGGAAATACTCATAAACGCCGAACGCGGTGGTGAGTTTTTTATAGATACGGACCGTCAGGCGACGTCTAACTCTAACATCCCGAGCCCGCAAAGTAGCGGTGACTTTGCGGGGTTAAGTCCGGCTGCAGGCGGGTTTGTTATGAGTTGTCGGGTTCAAGGTGAAGGTAAGAGGGGTAAACCGATGGTTCAGTTAGCCATGAGACATGTGACTTGTGTCGAGGATGCGGCTATCTTTATGGCTCTAGCCGTTGCGGTTGATTTAAGTATCGAAGCGTGTAAACTGTTTAGAAGACGGATCAGGAGAGGAAGCCGGCATTCGTGGTGAAGTTTTATGCTAAAAATTATGTTTTAATGGGATTAATTAAAGAAACTTACTATAGTTTTGTTGTGTTAAACCCTCCTGATTTTTGCAATCTAACATATTTGCAAATGTACTCTAAACGTTTAGTCTGATTAATGTAAAATCCGAGGATGCGAATGTGTCTTAACTTTTATCATAACTTGTTGGAATTGAACTTGTGACGGTTGTTGCCTGAGGTAACAACTGTCGTGTGTAGAAAATAAATAGGCAAAAAATAATAGGAAATCGCAAACTTTGTATACAAACTAGAAGGATATATATGTTTTTTTTGGATACAGATATATTTGTTTTAACTTTATCTATCATTTAGTTAACCTAACAAATTGTGAATTAAAACGTAAATTAACAATAATACTTTTTTCAATTAACAAAACACGAAATGAAAGTAACATAAAAGGAAATAATTTTACGAAATGCTAAAGGGATGCTTTAAAAGTTTAAACAGTATTCCTTTTGTAGTAATAAATGTGCCGTACAAAATTGTGTATGATAATTGTTTATGTAGCCCCCATCATAATCAGGGTCATACTCAAGTGGCATTAACACCGCAAGCTAGCTTGTTATTTTATATAGTGAATTTTATGTTTTTTATTCAAATTTTGTAGAGAACAAAGGGAAAAATAAACGATAAAAATTATTCCGCAACTCAAGTAGTCAATTTGACTTGAGGCGAATTGCATGTAAAATCTTGTGAGTATAAGTGGTGATGTGGTGCTGAAGGCCTGAAGTTACAGGAAAAAAAAAGTAGAGAGAGGGAAGTGAAGAAGGTATTAAACAGTCTTATTAAAGAAAATTCTAAACAGTCTTATTAAAGAAAATTCACACTTAAGATAGAGGTGTTCAAATCATTTTTTTAAGAACCGATTTCAAGTACGAACCGGTTTCGGGTAGGTTTTGGTTTTTGACTGGTTTTGACCGGTTCCTAAATGGTTTTGGCATGGTAGAACTTGAACCGGTTCCGATTTTGGTTATGATTCCTCTAATATACTAGAAGCACTCGTACTCGTCGGTTTAGGTAGGATCGGTTCTGGTTTTGAAACCGGGTTTTCTTTAGCACCCGTAATTTGAGGTTTGAGGTAGACCTCCATAAAATTTGGGTTAAAACGTAAACTGCAACCACAAAAAAGCTGTTTGAGTCTTCATTGGGCTTTTAACTCTAAAGCCCTGTTGGGGCAACATTAGAAGTAACAATTGTATTTGTATGTATGCATGTGTTCTTTAATTTTTTGTAAACAACCAAAGCCCGGTCACCTCATTTTAACATTACAAATGGATCACTCCTCAGCTATAAAATCATAGATATAGTGACCCGGTTCACCGGCCCACTAGAAACGTGCAACTGAAAAAAAAACCATTTGTAATTTAGGGGTGTGTATGGGTCGGTTTTGGCTAAACACAAACCCAAAAACGAAATTTTGGTTTTTGTATTTTTAAACCCGTTTGGGTTCGGTTTTTTCGGTTTTGGGTTTTTGGTTTGGGTTCGGTTTGGGTTTCGGTTTTTGTAATTGGCTGAGTTTGAAATGAATTACAACTAAATAAACCTTTAAACAAATATAAAAGGTCAAAAGTTTGTTTGATTAAGAGTACATATATGAATCTCCTATTTATAAAGAAGACACTTCTTTCATGTTTCCTCCATCTTTCAATGTGGGATTAAATGAAAAGCCACATTCTTCTTTTATAGATAGAGTATTCCACTATTTTTCATTCAAGTTTCAATGTGGGATCAACAAAAAGACTAAGGCCCCGTTTGATTTCTGGCTGATCGGCTGACCACGGACTCGGTCAGCGGTCAGGCCGTTTGTTTCGGCACAACCCCAATCTGACCGAGACCTGCGTGCTG
>WOUH02000028.1:6967805-6981564 GCA_009936405.2 Stevia rebaudiana | reverse complement strand
TGAAATAGTTTGCGTTTTATTGTATGTTTTCTTTTTGTAAGATATTCAAGATAAATAAAGTTTCCTTTTTATTTTATTTGTTATGATATAAACCGTTTAAAAAAAAAAAAAAAACCGACAGAACCGGTTCGAACCGGTTCCTAACCGAACCGGTTAGGGCGGTTCCGGTTTTTCAGAGGGTGGAACCGGTTTGGAACCGGTTCCGGTTCACAAAAAAAAACCGTTTTGTACACCTCTAGTTATAGCGCTCATATATATGTGGACCAAAGTGGGTCATTATCATGGGCCAAATTGACACTCGTCAAGCAGTGAATATTCATCTGATTCACGGGTTAATACTTATAGGTGTAGCCCATATATTCATGATTAAAGTAAGCCCAAGTTAAGGTGCTTGTGGTTGAGGACTTGAGGTCTTGTGGTCTTCTGGACTTATGGAGTTGTGGTTGTGACTTGTGAGCTTGTGATTTAAAGTTTAAACTCAATTGTTGCGGCTTGCAATATCTTAAAATTTTAATTCTCATTTTGATGTACTTAATCGTTTAATGAAAATTTTATAGAAATACATTTTGTGAAATAAGTAATTAATCTTTCAAATGAAAATGGATACCGAAAGTAGTTTTACGCTTTTAGCAGCTCTCTCTCTTTCTTAATATTAAAATAAAAAGCCATATGAAAAGTGTTGGAAACAAATAACCTAATTTATCACAACCACCCACCACCCACACACACACAAGCAAATTCAGGATATGCAAATGCTTAAGTTTAAAACTTATATCATTTTTTTTTTACTTTACACGTGTGTTACACGACGTTATATAAAAAACCACTTTAAACACACCTAGTAGAAGTTAAATAACTCTAAAGTCACAAAAAAAATTAAATGGCTTAAATAAAACAATTTAAAAAAATTACTATTCTACAAAATTATCCACCTGTCCACCCTAAATCCCAAATGACCAATGAAACAAACTAAGGGGCTGTTTGCAAGTGGCTGTATGGGTATGATTTGACTGAGTCAGAAGCTGACCCAGTTAGAAGTTCTGACTGAGTCTGTATCTGACTGAAACTTGGCTGTTTGATTCTGTATCTGACTGATTCTGCTTAATGATAAAAATAACAATAAATTGTGTTTTGTATTCAATAAAAATAGCCAAATTTTCAACAAAAACTTGCTTCTCTTGTCCCACATTGATGTGGGATACGAAAATTGATGTGTTTATATGTGGATACTTGGTGAAAAGTACTGAATGTCTTTGTATTGTTTTACTCCATGACCTACCCGCGTGCAGGGGGGTGCAAAAACGGGTTTCTGGCGAGGAAAACTTATTGAAACAATGCCGGACACGAAAACCTGGGTCCACGTGAAGCAAGTTTTTGTTCCCGTCAGCCCAGTCAGCCGGTCAGCATGCTTCAGGAAACGGCCTCGGTCAGGGCTACTGATTCGGTCAGCACATCATTTTATCAATCAAACACACTGGCTGACCGACCGAGTCAGCCATAGGTCAGCCGTATCAAACAGGGCCTTAGCTTGGATTTGGATCTTTCTCTCTCTTGTTTCTCTCTCTAGATCTGAGCTTAAAAGGTTATTTTATTTTGCATGTATAGTGGATATTTTTGTTCGTTCAATGCTCATCAGTGAAAGAAATATTTTTATTTAAATCCAAAAACTAAACAATACGAAAGATCTAAATGAAATGATCGAGGAAATATGCAATACTGAATATTTCAAATACTGAGCTTACAAGAAAAGAAAATACTAAAAAAAAATAAAAAATTGCTGCTGGTATATACATGAAGCTAAACTAGCAATTACGGGTTGTACGCCTGATATGATGTCATAACTTTTGCTGTCATATCATATCATACCGTACCATATATTATCATATAGGACTTGCTCTTGATACCTGACATAAAAAATAAATAAATAAATAAAATTAACTTTTTTGTTTCTTTAACACAAACAATTTAAAAATTAAGAAACAAATTATTTGAAAACCTGGTTCTGTGCAGTAGCAATGGTGGTCCAACGCTGCTGCGAATGTGGTGATTCTGTTGCAGCGGGTGAATAATCAGTTACAAAAGTAAGTGTTCGTGATTCTTCGGGTGCATTAATTGCAACTGAAGGCGGTAGTTCTCTCATTACCCATAATACAAAAGCTGAAGGTACAGATGAACCTGCAGAAACATTTGACCCGTTTAGGCAAAACATAATTTAGGATTAACCAAATCTTTAATTAAATTGGTTCAAAATTCCCACCTCTACAAAAATATATTGACAAATAATAATAATAATAATAATAATAAAATAATAAGCTACAGGCATTGTTAATCTTTCTTTGATAAGTCATATTTAACTTATATTTCAACACAAAAGAAAGAAACAAAGTCCACAAATTTCTGTTACTAGGGAAGAATAAGGGTAAATATGGAATATTTTGACCTATAAAATAATATACAATCAGTAGAAGAGAGACGTAGATCCCACTAATGCTCCGCCAATCACAATGATATAGCACCTGCAAAAACATGACATGGGCCAGGCCCGTCCCAGTAGGAAAAATTTGAGAAATATGGCCCAATAACAAAGCGCGATAAAGTAACCAAACAAGTACATACTGGTATGTTTGTTAAAAAGGCGACAATGGAACTTGAGGTAAAACAAATAACAGAAACCATAGCAAGTCCAGCAACCTGCAAAAAATGCCACGTCATCAATATCAGGTAAAGATGAAGGAAAATGAAAGTAGAAGATAAAATTTATGATGTCATATATTGGGAAATTTTTTGGAAATAAATAAATTACCTTCCACATTTCGGAAGATGTCCTCTCAGATCGCACCTTTCTCATTTTTGAGACCAATACACATCCTGTTTGTAGTAAATAAAAATCATTTTTAATATTAAAAACAATTAAACCAACAAAAGCAGTCAAGCACAATTTTTTTTTAAGTAAATAATATTCGCAATATGTAAACAAATTTCAGTAACATGTAGTTTGACTTTTGAGCTAAAATAATAATGATAATAATAATAATTTTAGCAGATACCAAAGGTGCTCACCGTAGCATGCTAACGCAGCCCCTAGTAAAAACATGGCAACAGCAAACGTATCTACATACACCTGCAAGATATTCACAGTTACATACATATATACATATATATATATACACGCTTACAAACATGCACTCATACGCAATTCATATGAAACAGAATATGAATAATTCCTACCCGTGCCACAACAGACGAATCAATAGGATTCTTTCCAAGACCAATCCATATAAGCACAGCTGATGTCAGCATTAACACGAGTATTAACAGTGTCACCTGTAATAAGAATCATGATGAAAAATTCATGATCATCGATATATGGTCATATGGATAATATTAACTGAAATGAATGATGAAACAATCAATTAAATTTCTGAAGCACTAATAAAAAATAGACAAACGAACATATTCATAATTAATAAAGAAAATAAAATATTATACCAAAATCACAGCTTGCTGACGGCTGCCAACAGGGAATACGCGAAAAGAGCAACATCTTCTTCGAATGTTACTTTTCAAATTCGGTTTTTTTGCTTTCTCTATTAAAGCTTCTCGTGGACTACAATCATCTTCATCTTCATCATTTGCCTGATGGCAAAGGTCAACCCTGTAAAACGGTAAAAGTCAACCCTTTAATTTGAAGGAATCTACAAAGATTTACTGCAAATGAAATAACTATTATATAAGGATGTTTTATATAGATGCAATAAGTTCTGTCTTTATAATATATATGCAACATTTTGTATATAACATGTAAATAAAGCCAGAAAGTTCTCTCTTTCTCTTTTAAAGCTACAAATATATGTTAACAGTTCAATGCAGATAAAAATTAATAAGACTCGATCTTGTTTTTTTATATAACATAATATCAGAAACCAAATGAAACATACCAGAAAGATAGAAGGAGAAGAAATGCTGCAAGAAATAGAATCTTGGGCAATGCTGCAAAAGCAAAAGAATAATATTTATACAAGTGCATAATTATGTTATAACATTTTTATTTTAAAATGAAAAAGAGTCTTGACTTTTGATGTATACCCATAACAACAAACCCACAAGAGTTTGACCAGCATATCCACTTCTTACAAGCAGCAACAAGTGTTAATATAAAATAAATACCATAACCTGCCAAAAAGAAAAAAAGAAAATAATCAAATCCATTAACATCATAATGAGATTTTATGTCTAAAAAAAATTACTAAGAAAAATTCCAAATATCCTACCCGTGTTGGAAGAACCAATCATTAGATGAAAGACCTGCAATTGGATTTTAAATGTATTAGTATAAGTTATATATACATATATATATATATATATATAGAGAGAGAGAGAGAGACGAATAATGTGTCAAAAAACAGTAAAATGTAAACATATATCTGCAACTTTAGCAGTATATTTTTATGCAAATTCTTAAAAAAAAGAGAGAGAGATAATTAAGTAGTGCTAATTACTTTCTGGCGAGTCCAGCCCCTTTGTGGATTCCTAGAATGAATTCTCATCAACTGACACAAGAAGTTGTAAAAATATCAGGTGATAATACTTGAAACAATATTATTATGTCGTATTTGATTATGCAATTCTAAAATTCTAAACAACAAATATCAAACAGAAACTGAGATCTACTATCATGTAGGATTGTAGCATGCTGCATTTTGAGTGTCTCCATAACTCCATTTTTAGGTCACAAAAATAATCATAAATTAAGAAATAATATGTTTCTTTTGCAACATACGTAATAAGTCCATGTTTTAACTTTTAAGTCATGTATACAACTTTTTGAATATGACTTATAGTGGAACTATGAAATGCAGATTTATCTTGTGTCAAGAATTGGCATTCAAATATAAATATACAATGTTTGTTATGGCAGGTAATGGTAATTTATAGATCAAGGCATGAAATCAAGAATAAACTTTCAAATGAATGACTAACAATATACAAAAAAAAAACTGATAAAAAACTCTCCAATCTCGATCATATATAGTTATCATATTCGGTCTTCTATGATATAAAATAAATCCAATTGTCACAGGTTATTGTTAACAAGTGATGCATAACTTCTTAATGACATTTTAGCATGATTGATTGTAACACCCTAAACAAGCATATTTGTTTTCAATTAGCAACATAACATGTAAATTTATTGGCAAAAATAGAACAATACCTCCAACCAAAATGCCCTCATTAATCATTATAGAACAAGTAATTAAACCCATCTTTTACAGTTAATAAACTAAACAAAACTTATTAAAATTATAACCTATTAAGACCCAATTTCACACCATCCCCAAAATGATTTCATGCAAAATAACAAACAGATTAGCTTCAACCAAATCCCCAATTCCAACTCATCCGTTCAATCGTATCAACATCAAACTCATGACCCAATTTCAAAATCATAAACAAACATCGATAGGTCGATTAAGAACAAAACCTGATAGAATGCAAGAACTGCAATACCGCCATCAATGAAAGCAAGAACACAATGGACAGCTACTAAAGGTTTCGAGTAACAACCATGATCCTCCACCACCATCATCTCGCTCCTCAAACACGTACCTCCCATTCGACTGAATCTCAATCTCATGTATTCATTCATACATCAAGAATTCGATTCGAGTCTTCAACCTGTAATCGATAGATATACGTGTGTGCTTGTGTGTGTGTTTTAGGGTTTGAGAAAGGAAAGCATGTGGGTGTATCTATCAATGGCGGATCTGCTTCAATTCAAGATAATTGACCGGATACAAAGCTGTCTCAATAAAATGTGTTTGCCTCTTTGATATATTTTGTACACGTGTGTAAAGATGTGACTATGTCCGTAGCCGGTTTAAAAACCCAACCCGGTTCATCAATTTTACTACTTTTGGAGGTGTGATTATTGATTAGTGATGATTGTTAACAAATTTGGCATTTATGAATATTTTAGTTCGATTGTTTGTGTAAGAAGTTAAGAACTGTCTAATGTCATATTGAATGAATATTATGCTAACCAGACATAATATTCATGTTTAAGCTTTAGATGTTGAATTTAAAACGAGCCAAAGTTAGGCTCTCTTATGCTAACCAGACAACGTTAGATCTAGACGGGTTTGAGCCCACAACTTGGTTACGTCCTATTCTTTTTCTTGAGTTGTATATATGTAATAGTATGTTGTCTTAATTTTTTTATTATATTATCCGTTAATCCAAAACAAAGTATGTATCAAGTTAGAAAAAAAATTGTTTATTTACCACATTTATAGTAACCATGAAAAATTGAAAAGTTTTCAAGTGTGTTGCGCAGAATTGTTTACTAAAACTAATAGCCGTCATGAAAAAAAAGGCAGGAAGTTGGGCGAAGAAATCCACAACTAGCATGAAAATCATGATCTCGAATGTCAAAGCACAACGTACTACAACCAAGGCGGCTATCATTTCGTTGTAACTAATATATTTTCTCTAATAGACACAAGAGATTTAGATAATTATGGATCACGGTAGACATGAATCACATGATCCCTCTGACAAATGGTGAATTAACAAGAAATGTATGATAAGAGCCCATCTATAGTTCTAAATAAATCTCATTTATGTACCCTCATAAGGTACCAAACATGAACATAGAACTGAACGACAAGCATAAAAGAAACAAAAGATACATTGCCAAACTATTGGCCAACATTTTATTATCACCATCTTCATATTAGTATATTACCCACCAAAAAGCAAAATGGATGTCACTTATTTTGCCATTTCTTTACATGGATTATAAACCAACAAATTTAGAGTGTATTTGATACAGGAGTATCATTAAATGAATAATCTTTTTGTTTTAGTAGTCATTCTTATTATATTATCTTAATTATTTATGAGTTATTTGGTTTCCTTTTTGTGAGTAGAAACTCTAGGAGTATCATTAAATGAATAATCTTTTTGTTTTAGTAGTTCATTCTTATTATATTATCTTTAATTATTTATGAGTTATTTGGTTTCCTTTTTATGAGTAGAAACTCTAGTATTTAAGGATTTCTAGATCATAGAGATTAGTTAGTTTTTAATTGAATTTGAATTTATAAGAACTTTGTTCTTGAACCTTTTGGTTTCTAATGAGAGTTTGATTAATCAGTTGTTCTTGAGCCATTTGGTTGCCTAATCTGCATCAGTATTATATCCGAAAAAAGACCAACTTTTACAAGAGCAAAAAATTAGTGATTGCTCTAATTTGCATGGTCTTGATAAAACTGGCCTAAACATGTCGTACCGGCATACTTGTTTACGTAAACGAGTTATGGTTGCTAAAAAAACGGCCTACATTGTTGGATTTGTGAGAAATGTTTTCAACCGTGTCATTAACAGCTAATTTGAGGCCGTTGAGCTACTTATTCGAGTGTAACAAATTTTGCATAGTAAAGTTACAACCTTATGATTTTTAAATGTAGTTTTTAAAATACTTATTATTCAAAAAGAACCACCAAAGTAGCTTGTTTGTCTGTTTATTTGTTTCACGATGATTTACAATTTCAATTAATGTACAAATCTTGATAAAAAAAAAAAACATCAATCAGAACCCTACAAATACAAATCAAGAAAAGAAATATGTACTACAAGGTTTAATTGAGTTCAAAGTCTCTATCCATGACTAAAATCAAGAAACACGTATCTAAGAGGTAGAGTAAAGTATATAACTTTCTTTCATGAACGGTTACAGTTAAGTATATATATAATGTTATAGATACTAAGCATTTATTAACAGTTATATACTAAGCATTTATTAACAAATAAAAATAAAACCTGTGATTACCTGTATAAATCAAGCCAATTGGCCTAAACTTCCATTTTAACTCTAGCATTTTACCATATATGTAGCTCTTTAAATCTAAAGAATTCAAAATTTGATATATTAATAATCATCATTGTTACAATTTCAGTTTTCTGGATCTATACAAGTTACACCAACGTATTACATATGGGAGAAATAAATAAATTAACATATACCAATTCCGCCGGCTACTCGATCCGGCTTCATCTAAAACGAATGTTAGCGATGAATTTGAGTGAATTAACTCGATCACAGATGCTCAAAAGATTTCAAATATTACACCCGCAACAAAGGTAGAAGAAACAGAGTGTTGATATCATTACCACTGCTTCACAAACCGAAAGAAACTTGAAAATAACCCGATCCATGAACCATTTGCGTATACCGAACTTGGTTTTCCATTGGAGACCCGGGCTCCCGATCTTCTTCCATATCCCCTTTCGGTTCTTCCCATGTAACCTCTTGAAGAACAACGCAAAATACGGTTTCTTTTCTTCCATCTCGGGTCGGATCGGGTCTTGATACATTGTTCTGTTTGTAGTATTTTATGTTAAAGAGGTTTGAGGGGGTATTTATATTGGTTTGTGTTAAGGCGTAAAAGTCCTTCAACAATGAAGAGACGTTGAAGGTGAAAGAACAAAAGAAGTGCTATTTGCAGTCCATTGGGTTTTCATTGTTTTACACTTTTGGTCCTTGAATAGCATGAGTGTTGATTAAGTCGTCATGCATCAAGTAGTCAAATTTGACCATAACTGCATGTCTTTAATTTATAAGTTACAATATGTATATTGAACTATTCAAAGAAACCCGAAAATTAAATAGTTTATTTGAAAACCAAAATACAGTATTAAGTACCAAAAATTGAATAGCTTTATCGAATTTGGTTACTTATGTTAATTTTTTAACAACAAAACAATTTTATTCACAACCATGTCCTAGTGATCTAAATTAACTTGTCAAAAAAAAGTTGACGACTAGTGATAATTAGTTTATTTAAACAAACTAGCTAAAGCCATATAAAATTTATATTTATAGGATACCTAAAGCCCTTGGTTTAAAAAAACGCACATGAGGCGAGCTGAGGCGCGACACGACATAAGGCGAGGGCTCTGGCACCTCAGACAGCATGAGGCTAGGGAGAGGCGCAATTTTTTTTAAAAGAACGACATGAGGCGGGCGCTTGAGGCATGCTTCTTGTACATTTCCTGGATTTATGTTCTTTGGTGATGTACACTAGGTTTTATAGGTTGTAAATGTATGTTCTTTCGATCTTAACCATATATAAACCTTATTTTTGTCTAAATTATAAGAAAATGATTCGGAAAACCTACCATATGTATACTAAATTGATATATAATATGTCTCGCCTCGCGTACAATAAGCGTTCCGCTTTTCCGTTTCACGCATCACGCCTTGGCTTTTACCCTGTCGCCTTAGTCCGCCCGACGCTTTTTTAAACCAAGCTAAAGCCATATCATAATTATATTTTTTTGTTGATAGTAACATTTATACATTAGTTTTAGGCTATGTTTCATTTTTTTAAGAAAGTCATAGAGATATAATTACATAAACTTAAAGCATAACTGGTTTATTTGAATATAAAAAGTTAAATTAATATTAACTGATAAATGGCACAATTACTTTAGTAAACGAATGATGTTAAAAATATAAATTTTTATAAGTTTTCTAAACAAGAAGGAGATAAAATGTAATTTCTAAAAACACTAGGGATAGGGATGTTAATGAGAATGAGAAAAGTATAAGTATAACGGGCTCCGCGTTTTTTTGGGTTTGATGATTGCGCAAGTGGGCCAACGGCAAGCTGTTGCTTCTTCACTTCCAGGAAGATTCTATTCATGATCTGGTTTTAGCAATTTGGACTCTGGAAGTAGCAAAACCTGATTTCTGATGGAACAAGGTTCAATGATATACAGAATGGCCCTTAGAGTAAGGCACATGTGCAATTTTAAGCATCTTCACCTTTTTTTTTAATAAAAAAATTGAGTGATTAGTCTTTCTATCTTTATTTGTTAAGGACAAACATGAACCACTATAATATTCACTTTAAACAAAAATGATATTCACTATTGTCGTAATTATCAACAAATAACTACAAGCATGTTACTGAAATATACTTAATAACACTTTTACGAGTTGAATTTCGATCATCTCTCGTAAGATGCAAGATAGGTCTAAGGCGAGGCACATTAATGTGATACTACATAAAATAATTAGCACAAATAAATTACTTATATATCGTCGTAGTTATTTCACGATGTAAATTTCAAATAACTAGGTTCGTATACCTAGACAAACATTGTATTGTTATAGTTTTTTTTAGGTGGTTTAGCCTATATCATATGGTTTCTAGGTGTTTTTGAAAACCATGTTTGGTTAAGGCGTTTGTTGTCTCAAATACCAAATGGTATAACTTCCAGAACCTAGTAATCTAATAACAAATGAAGTCTAACTGGAGAACTCACTCCACATTCATTTGTGCATATAGAGAATCTCAGTGCACCTTTGACCACACCACCACCAACTTTTGTAAAGCTGTGACACGTTAAACACATCTGCTATCTCATATAGCATATCACCTAAAATTGTTCTCAAAGACACCTTAAAACATAGTATGTTGCTAAACCACCTACAAAAAAAAAAGTTATATCAAAAGAAATTAACTTGGCCCATACGTATAAATAACGGTTCGCATTATTTGTAAGTTTTCTATTCGTGGTTGAAAATAGAATTCAAAAAATATTTAGACCAAACATGCGAATTGTTTATAGTTGAGGGGGATTCTTGATTCACCATACAAGTTAGCAAACTTGAAATAGCTTTGAACCGTTGATTACAGTAGGCCCACCATTGGTGGAAATAGAGCTGTTGGGTAGTGTCAAGAACAGGTTGAGTCCAACGGTCAGAGTGGAAAGGGTCAGAATCTGACGGTTGGCATCGCTTTTTCGGTTCTTTTCTTGTAAATTGTTCGTATCAACATAATTAAGAAATTTCGTTGTCATTTTTACTTTTATTCGATGTTCTCATAATCGGATTAGTATACTAGTTGTAGATTTTCTATTAGTCAGGATCTTGTATATCTCTTTAAATCATGCTTAATCACGGTTATGATGAAGTATTTCAGTATGCTCTCAAATATAAATCCGATAATTCCGAAAGACTCAAGAACAAGAATGTAGTCGTCACCAATAATCCCTTGTCCTAATGGTTCAAGTAGGGAGGTGGGAAGCTTTGCTTCTCAGGAGGTCCCAGGTTCAATACCGGGCGTAGGCGTTTAATTACTAATTTGGTGATACTAACAACTAACCACTAACAAGCCGTTCAAAAAAATATATAAATAAATAATAAAATGAAAGAATGTAGTCGTCGTAGTGAAAAATGAAAGAATGTAGTCGTCGTAGTGAAAACTTTCCAATGCGAAATAAAATAAACATTTTTATTTAATAAATGAAGTGTTAGACGAAATATTAATATATACGTTTTTTATATTATGGAGAAAGTGAGTACAGGGCTGTTATGCATCTAACTTAGGTGTGAAACCATTCAAAATCACGTCATTTTGATTAAATTAATGTATATTATAACTTGAATCTTCTTTATCTAATTATTTTCTACCAATCCACATAAATTTCCACTACTTTTTCTTCATCATGGTTACAAATATGGATTCATATTTTTATGTCTTCGCATTTAAGGTTAAAAAAGTCAATTTGAATTATAAGATTTATGATGTGTTTTTTATCCGAAACACATGTGAAATGATGAAAAATAGCAAAAGAAATAAGATACAAATCAATTTTATTTTGATTTAATCAAAATGACGTGATTTTGAATGGTTTCACACCTAAGTGTAACAGCTCCGTATTCACTTTCCTCTTTATATATATTATTAATATGCCTTCATGATTATTTATCTAATAATAATAAATCAATGACTAAAATAAACTATTATATTGGTAATTATATGATTGACATAATTACTCTTACTATCTTAATTAGGGTTTCCCTTAGGTGTATAAATAAAAGATAATAGGCAATTAAATGAGGCTAATGAATAATTCCAACATCATCAACCCAATCAATAATATGTTGTCAGGTATCATGTCTGCTAAAATTACCGGATTGAATAGCTTAACATATATCATCTGATCTAGTCTATTTTATGATTATATTCATGTTTCTCTTCTAACATATCAGGAATCGATCAACGTGAAGAACCATCACAATGTTTAGTTGAAACACACAAAAATGCTTTGTAAGACAAGACAATCGACAGTCAAAATGATTAATTCGTTTACTATTAGCAAAAACTTCGTCCACATTATCGTATCTACTTGTTCCTAATCACAAAGTTACTACTAATTAGTTTCTAATGGATCGCTTCCCACTGATGGATCTGATGTTTGGACCAGGTCTTAATGATAGATTAGTCCCTAATAATGGATCTAATCAAATTTTGCTGATGTATTAATTCTTGCTAATGGATTACTGAGATTGATTAATTCTTATGATCATCTGTTCCTACTAATCATCAAGTTAATGTCTTGCAGAGCAACCAACAAACCACATCAAAAGATATTTAACTATAAACAAAAATGAATTTCCCTGACAATGGGTGTAACTTGTTGATAACCCCTAAGGTTTCTTGTGTCAGAAATCTTATAATGAGTGTGCACTAATGTATATCCAAATTTTCCTTTGGTCGTAAGTAAATCCCATTTAACTAAATGATTTGAAGACAATAAGGTCACCACACCAATCGGATCGCTTTAAAGGCAAGATTACTTCATAGATAATTTAAACAAAATAAGAATTAATATCATTTGTATGCGTTGGCAATGTTACAAAAGTAACTACTAAGTCTATAATAACATTTTTTGGAGGATGCAGTAGCAAAAGAATGCTATATTAATTAGAGTGGAATATAGAAAAAGATACAAAATCCAGGCTAACCATGAGTCTGGTATGCTCGTTCAGTTAGCTAGTCCGAGTGGAGGCTCCGACTCGAATGAAGGCGGTTCAAAATGTTCCAAACCAACTATGTAGGTGGTTCACTCTCTAAGGGGCCGATGTTAATTATAAAAAAATGTTGACACATGGTTAGCATAAAAGAAAAAAAATAACATTAGTCACAAAAAAAATACATTTTAATTTGACACTTTTGACATAACAAATTAACAAACTGTGATGGTTCCTAACAATTTAGACAGCCATGGTCCTTGTAGCATAAGATTATAGTGTTACAATAAATGGAAGAATGTTATAAAGCGTGATATATATATAAACATATATGAAAACATATATGAGTTATTACTTATTTGGGTTCAACTTTAGCCGTGATATTGTATCCATTACTGTAGTCAAATGCATCACTATTGAACTTTTTGAGACCGTCTTCATTATAAATGTCTCTCGAAACTCCTCGGGTGGATCCAAAGTCAGTAGCAGATGAAAATGCAGACGATGAAGATGTGTGGAGGCCGTCAGTGTTTAATATGTTCTCGAGTACTTTCACTATGTCACTCATGGTGGGACGATCTGCAGCGGACTCTTCAACACATTGCATTGCTAGTTGTATAAATCTCCCGAACCCTGGTAAGAAACCCAAGTCTTTGAGATTTGGATCAAGTAGTTCCCTTAATCCGTACTCCTCTTCATCGGTTTTATCCATTGATAGTCTCACCTCACGCACAATATACTTCCCTCTTACAATAGGTAGTTTACCAGTTACCAGTTCAAGCATTACCACCCCAAAGCTATATACATCACTCTTATCGGTTAATTGTTGTGTCATGTAGTATTCAGGATCAAGATATCCCTGTAATCAAAATATAGCTAGCAATTTCAATAGGATTTTATATAGAGAAGAAGGGGGGGGGGGGGGGGGGGGAG
>WOUH02000028.1:6957390-6967705 GCA_009936405.2 Stevia rebaudiana | reverse complement strand
GGGGGAGAGAGAGAAGATAAGATATCAAGCTTGTTGGCGCTGGTGCCATGAAAGTATAAACATAGAAACGTTGTTGAGAAAATGTGCTACAAGGTGTAAAGTAGCATACCAAGGTACCCTTAACTTGAGTCGAGACATGACCTTTATCGCTATCAGAAACCAACTTTGACAACCCAAAATCGGCAACTTTAGCCGTGAGGTTTTCGTCTAAAAGAATGTTAGTGGATTTCACGTCTCTATGAATTATAGGAGGATCAGCAAGCTCGTGTAGATAAGCTAGTCCTTTCGCGCAACCAAGAGCCACACGGAGTCTCCTCTTCCAATCAAGATTAATTTCAGATTTACCTGCAATCATTGTTCATTGAGTTTAGTATAAACTCGATCTACACCGACAAAAGTGAAGAACATAACCACAACCATATCAAATAAAATGCTGAATTCACTTCCTAACATGAGATCTTCTTTAAATGGGTTTCAGAAGGGTTCTACATTCAATATTATTTCATTATATCAAATTATCAATGTATACCTGACAAGCTTTCTCTAAGAGTTCCTTTGGACATATACTCATAAACCAACATCTGTTCTTTTTTCTCGAAGCAAAACCCGACTAGACCAACAAGGTTCTTGTGATGGACTCGTGAAAGCAACTCGATTTCAGTCTTGAACTCGAACCCGCCTTGCATCGATCCCTTTTCAGCTTTCTTTATTGCAACCACTTGCCCGCCCAGTATCTCTCCTTTATAAACCTAGAAAACCAAGAAATAAGATAACAGCTAGCATCCAAACACGACTAGTGTAACAAATTAAGTTTCATTCAAAGTTTAGCTCTTAAGGCATACACACACACACAATATATATAGATATATACGAAGCTTCTGCTATTAGTGAGATTTTACAGGGTATATCTGTTTGTTTATTTACCTTGCCATAGCCACCAGAACCTATTAGATTAATTTCAGCAAAGTTACTTGTGCATTTCTTGAGTTCATCATAAGAGAACCATCTAGCTCCCTTCAACTTTAAGGCACCCCCATTGTCTTTAGTACTTGGAGCCCATGAACCTATTGAAATCAACAAATAAAATCAGTCATGAAAACCGACAACCCGATAGAAGTAACAAAAAAATTACCAAAAGTTTTGCTTAAATTGATGGCTTTTTCCGCGTGTTTCTTTTGTTGCCTCGCATATAACATGAGCGCAATAAGCACGATGATCAAAAGGGTGCAACCAATGGACATCCCAATCACAGCACCAACACCAATACCTCCTCCATGACCATCTACAACATATGATCATAAGTTCATAACTCAACACTTAAAACTCTCACGATTTTTAATTTGTTAATTTCAAGTAAATGTGACTGATTTAGTCACAACTCACAGGTAAATATTTGAAAAGTAAGTGTCAAGATTCACCTGGAAATGAATAAGGATCTGCCAAGAAATAAAACGGTCCGAATTCAGGTGGTGGCTTATAAGTTTGATTACTCAAGTAAAACCCTATTTTCTGAACCTCCGATCGCGTATAATGCTTACTTTTTGATGGAAAAAATTGCACATTCACTTGAAGATAATCATTGATGTCAAAGAACGGGTTTTGGAGAGCAACCGAACGTGGAGCAAGGTTTAGTTTTGTCCAAAGACTCGATTCTAGTGAATGCCACAAGGTATCGTTTGCTAAATACCTAAAAGACGGTGCACGAAAGAACATGTTTCCTTCATATGGATAAGCACATTCACATCTTAGAGAACTCGGTTTTTGATCAGACCGACACGGTTTGTTCCCACAATCTGGGAAGCTTGTCGAATATCCTGATGTTTGTTGTTGAAGTTGGCAATATTGTGTTTGTCCAAGGGTTTTATTGCAAACTGGGTTCCCATAAAGTCTACAAATTTCATATAAACATGTAAATATCTCCTACGGTAAATCTCATTCATAGCAAAGCTATTTAATAATAAGACGTCAGATATAAATGCAAATTTGATAGCACAAATATATATATATATATATATATATATGTAATGTTGTACTTACTCAAGTTTGTTTTTGTATTCAGTACTAAGTGTTACATTGTTAATCTTGTTGTTTTGCAAATCAACAATCTGCAAATCTTCACTTATGACGCCACCCATATCCAGCGTGTCGTTGAGATTGTTATTCTTTAATGACCTGTTGGATCGTTTTGATAAAAAACTTAACATGTGATTACAAGTTAATGATAAGTTGATAACCCTATAAATTGCTCCATGAACATACATACACTTTGACTTTACAGTCAAACAACCATTTCATCTTCAAAATCAGAAATGTTTCTGATTTTGAAGTACAAAATGAATAAAGCGAATTCGATCTTACACTTGTTGAATTCCGGATAAACTAAATAAGCCTTCTGGTAGCTTCCCTTTAAGTTTTCCAGATTCCATAATGCTGATCATGACATCATAAATTCTTATATATAACATAGCTTTTCATGAGAAATAAAACTTATAATATATATTAGGTACTAAAAATTAAAACTCACAGTGTTGATAATGATGGTAATGTAGAAAACCAGATCGGAGGGTCAGATTCATCAAATAAATTGTTGCTCAAGTCACTAAATAAAATTCATGTCTCGCAAATTTTAAATCTCGGTTAATCTAACTTGAAAAATAAGTTAATGAAGATTTTAATTTGTTTTTACTTACACATAAGTTAGAGCATTCATCCCATTTAGATTAGGCAAAGCTCCTGTTAGTTTGTTGTAGCCTAAATGTCTTTAAAAAAGGCAAGCAAAACAGTAAAGTCAAAGTCAAAGTCATAACCGAAGTCAAAGTATGTATGTTTAACATAATACAAATTTATACTCACAATTCTCCTAGACTTGTGAGTTTGTTTAGCGTTGGTGGAACTTCGCCTTCTAACGCGTTTCTATCGAGTCGACTGTTGCAATTCAAGTATGAAATAATATCATTATCATGGTTATATATTGGGCAGTTGACTTTTTTTATAATAAGAGAGTCAAATTTGTAAAAAATGAGATAACAGTATGTGATGTGTACTTACAGAACCTCTAGTGTCTTTACATTTCCAATTGAGTTAGGGATTTTTCCGTTAAACTGGTTCCCGTCGAACAGTCTGTGATTTCAGGATCATAATCGTTCGTTCATCATGTTTAACAAAGTATTAATCAAAATAATTAATTAATTAGTATAACTTACACATGTATTAGAACCATGTCTTCATTGAAAATTTGAGAAGGAATAACTCCAGAGAGTTTGTTCTGGTTGAAATGACTGCGAATTCGATCAGAATAATAAAACAACATTTTTGCAAGAATATTATAAACTATAATTGTTTTTTTTGTAAGTGTAAGTATTTTAGGAGAACAATAAGGTTTTTTTTTGGACGTTTTTGTTAAAATTTGTTTTTTATAGGTAAGTTGTAGGTAAGTTGTACCTCCGTTATGACGTCAACAAACAAAAAGCTGAAAGTTGCAACCCTCTCGGACTTTAAAAAGTCAATTTTACCCTTTACTTTTTTTTTCTCATAAAATACTTAAACTTATAATAAAATTCAAAAAACTACTCACAAATGTTTAGCGCGTTTTAGCATATCCAAGCCTGGTGTTGTGCCAATTGAATAAGGAATCGCACCCGTCAACTGATTCTCAGCCAGATCCAACCAATAAAGTTTTGACAAACGTCCCAAAGACGGAGGGATTTCACCCGTCAAGTTGTTTGTGTTTAAAGCTCTATTAATCATTACACATCCGTTAAGTTATACTAACATTCTTATGTGTTTATATTACACATTTGTTGTTTCAAATAATCTTACAGGAATGATAGCTCCTTAAGGTTTCCGAGCTCAGATGGAATGCTACCGGTGAAACTACAACCCATAAGTATCCTGAAACCAGAATTTCAACAATATTCATTCAGTAGTTTATCCAAGTTTCCTAACGTGTGTAGTATTTTCTTTTATTTTTATAATATTAGTAAGTACAAAAAAAACTAAAAAAATAGCTAATTTGTGTCACTAATCTGGAAACTGATTTGTGACCGATTATGTCAGTCTCTTTTGAGTTCTTTTCGTAGTATTGTTCCCTAGATGAACATAATAAACAATTTTTGAACTCACAGCGTTTCGAGGTTTTTCAAATCCCCTATCCGTGGAGAGATTGGACCGGTTAGACCACTATTAGATGACAAGTCCCTATCATAAACATTAATATCTTGTTAGCTACATCGGTTAATTATTTAACACGAGTCCGATAACATCATTCGATCAAAAATTCAAGACTCAAATGAAACTTTATAAACTTACAATGATGTTAGTGAAGTGAGACCACCAATGTCACCAACGAGTTGACCTACTAAACCCATACTTGACAATCCCCTGTGATACAACCCACTTGTTAAAACTTAAAGTGGTAGATATATGTTTATTTATTTTGTTACAATTACACCAGTGGATAAAATCAAGATAAAAGAAAATGAACCGACAATGCAGTGACCCAGTTGTTGGTGCAATTGACTCCTTCCCATGAACACGGGTCATTTGACCTTCTCCAACTCGGTGGTGTGTTTTGCCATTGATCTTTCAATGCTCTAAGTGCAGCCGCTGAATAGGTAAAAATGTAAATAAATTCGTTTGTAAAGTCACGCTATTATAATAAACATTGTCTTCTTATTTTGATCATGAATGAATTTAGATTATAGTCTAAATAAAATATTCTAGTGTTGATTCCTCTATAAATGTTTTTTCAATCGATTTACGGGGAGCGTAGTTAATTGATTCATTGATGTTTTTATTTTTGGGCTTACGTTGCTGCTATTGTTAAAAATTGATGATTTGGGCTAAGTATGGGCTGTAAAAGTAGGCTTACATAATATATATCGGGCTAGATTGATAGTTGGGCCAGATGTATATAAACTGATTCATTTTCTTCGGTTTTGAACCAAAAACTAAATATAAAATTTGATTCGGTTTTAGATTGTTTTGGTTCGATTTGATTTTTGGTTCATCAGTTTGAAACCGAATATTCAACAGAAGGCTAGTAGTAGATATATGGTAGTTGATGGTTTGTCGTTTGTAGAGTACTAGAGTAACGTAACTCTATAATAATAGTTATTGTCTTCTAATTTTGATATGAAAGGAATTATAAATCGAGTCTAATTCTTCCTAAAATACATATGTTTCTCTCCTCTAATTATAGATCCGGACCCCAAAAAAGAATTGAGAAGGAAACATGGGACACCCGGAATCAACCTGACAAATGAAACACTATTTTGTCCAAAAAACAAAAAATATGACCCAACTCATCCGCCTAAGAGGAAACTCACAACTATGAAAATCGTCAGGCTCTATCTGTAGCAAATTGCTTCATCGAGACTGCAACCCACGAGCTCTCATAAGAAAAGTCATGAAACTACCACCAGACCAATTATATATTGTAATATGGACCTAAGTAGGTCGGAATTCGGAAAACCTTTGTTGGTATGTGTTTTGCAACCATTTTACGGTGGAAATGAAATTGCGATGGGTTTTAGCGACTGAGAGCAGTCGCTAAACCTTGAGCACGATTTTACAGTCTCTCATATAATTTGGACGGAACTTGTTTTTTAAGTGTTTAAATATGAACGATTTCACTTACCGTCATCGGAATTAGTATCAGCGACGATCACCTGAACGTCCACCATGAAAAACAAGAAACACCACCGCAATACCCGCCATATGCATATTTCCATGGTCGAAAACACCGGATCGAATTTGTTCGTGTTAATCCACGATGATGATTCTTTTTTACGAGGAGAATAAACAAAACCTCCAATGACTTCTGAAACAAGTAACCGATGTACAAAGATTTTTGTGGTTATATTATTTGGGTTTTAGGTAGTTTAGATTAGAAGACATGATATCCGACAGATGACGATGAAGAATTCAACTAAAATCTAACATTAATTGGCCATCATTTTAAGTCTCAAGTGTTGTTTGACAGATGGAATGTTTTGCTGGTTTCTCCGCCCGACCAACATAAATATCAAGAAACCTTGTTTGGAAGAATATTTTAGTGTTCATCATCGGCCGATCAAACATAATATATTGTAGCACTAGTTGTCTGGTTCTTCTTTGGATGAGCATCTTAAATGGCTTCAATGGCTATATCACATTTGAAAATGAAAGGATTCTAATTAACATCTCATTCTTACTTCATAATATAATATCTAATCAATACTAAAGAATAATAAAGCGCAAGAACAAACATGAAAAATAGATTGTTATATTCTTCAACCTTAATAAAATAATCTTTACACTTAGAATTCTAGAAAGATACAAAAATTGATGAGGAGTGCGCATAAAAAAGATGTTCACACACTTAATTTTAAGTTTGTAGTATGTTGAATTGGTTTCTACTTGTATGCACTAGTTTGGCGCACAATGTTTGATGAAGTTAATCATAATTTGCTAGCGGTATACTTGAAAGATAAGTTGAGATAAATTATGAATAGATTTGTAGATAGTTAATATTAGAGATAACTGTTAAAGGTTTGCTTGTTATTTAATTAAGAGTTTGAGTTGGGTTAGATATAGGTTATTTGATGATCAAGTTTATTTGGTTATACGTAGATTGTCACGAGCTTTGTATTTTGTATATGGTCTTTTATTCTTAATAATAGTAGAGTCGACTAATGATTAGTCATATAGTTATTTCAAGAATGTTTTGGTGTCAATTAAGTACTTCTTCACTTTTAAATGGATAATCTACAATTAGATTCGTCACATTATATATGGAAGTTATGTCCTCTAACAAAACAAACTTGATTAGAATGTGGGACCGACTGACTTTCACTTTTGCAAACTAACTATAAACATATATAGCCAAACTCCTATGTGTAGATTATAATTAGAAATTTAGTAGCATATGAAAATAAATTTAAATGTTTTAAAGTTCATCTAACATTGTCTTTTTTCGGTTCGTAAATCACCATTTTTGCCTACATAGTGACTAGGTGAAGCGTTTTGCATCGCACAACGTTGTGTGCCGCCTAATTTGTCCCCTACGACACTGACATCACACCACTCTCACCCTTATGAGCGGCAATGAAGATGCCGATGACTGGATCGTGAAGGTTATTAATTAGGTTTGTCATTTTAGCCTTTTAACAATCGATTTCCATTTATAATAAAATTTACTAAATACAATACACTTTGTGATTTTTTATGATAATTTCATTTAAATTCAAGTTCTATAAAAATTAAGTAAATATTCAATAATCGATTGACTGGCACGTATTCAAATAAAAGCTCATACATCAGTCACATCACCTATATCTCATCGATTCAGGAGGAAAATCATCTACTTGGGTTATGCCTTTAGAAAAACCGTTGGTATCAGATTTGAACCTAATACCTTTTAGTCATACATCTCTTACTTCTCTATGTCATTGAGGTATAAGCTCTATGATAAATTAATTATTTGTATGAATCAATTCTAAACCTTTTTAAACAATTGCTATTTGACAAGTTAATTATTTATATAATCAATTCTAGATCGACCTTTTTAAACAACAGCACTCCATCAATAAATTGACTTTTCAAAATAAGTGAGCACAGAGGTGAAAAATCTTCGTTCTCACTTTCAAACTTGACGCATGAAGTTATTAAGTCTATATTAGGTTGCATTGATTATTTTTAATGAACATCATATGTTCAAACTAGGTACCAAGGCATTTGGATATGATCCAATGACATTTAAATTAATTCTTAAATGTGAAGTCTCACATCTAAGTTTCACTCAAAGCATAAAACAAGACTTTTGAGTGAGCCAGTGGGGTTTCCTACAAATTGATTTACCGCTGGATTTGTGTATTAGGGTCGTGACGCTTTCAGCAATTCGTTGAATGAAAGGCTGATATGTTTGCCATGAAAACATATCAGCCTTACTCGAGGGCAAAAATTATATTACTAAATTTAATAAAACCATGAAAAACACTATAAACCACATTTTACATATATGTAAGTTGTATATTACATGTATGCATATCGTATTAGGGAGTGTGTATTATGTGAACATGATTTTAGAGAGTTAACAAAAAAAAAAACTCATTATGGACACTTCATTTTAGTATGTGTATACATTGTGTAACACATGTGTACATAAAGTAGGGTGGATAGCAGGGAAACTGACCGCTTTCTTTTGTAGGGTTTTAGCGGGGACAGGTCGCCGCTAATGCCTCCCGCGTGTTTTTTGTGACTGTCGCCGCTAAAGACGTTGTCGCCGTTAATACAGTCGCCGCTAATACTAATATTTCCTGTAGTGACAATGAAATTAAACCTGTGATAAAATATGATACAATGATAAGTGAAAGCCGTGAGGGATGACCATTAGATAAGTAAACTATCAAAGTAAAAAATAGTTATGTGACGCTTAGATAACAAAAAGAAATTAAAATGAAAAATGAGAGGCTAAAAAAAGAACGCGATTGTCATAACTCGACAAAAACGATCAACCATTGAAATCACTTCATAGCCTCTATATAGCACATTCTCAAAATTATAAATACTTCTAAAGCCTCTATATATAACCCATGCTCAAAATTATTTCACAAAACAAACAAACCATAGCTTAGTTAATATTCTAATTGAGAATGTGTAGTTTAGAAAAGCGTGAAAACTTATTCTTGCTAACACTTAAAGGTGATGGAGACGAACATCGCCTCAACTTCACCCTCATGAACTCTATCCGATCAGCTTTATCCGAAGCCAAGCTCCACTCGACTCGCGGTTCGGTATTCGTCACAATTGCTGACGGAAAGTTCTTCTGCAACGGGCTCGACCTCGACTTCACCTCTCCAATAAGACCCAACATACTCATGCAACTTATTGACGCCTTCAAGCGTGTGGCCGCAGATTTCATTTCACTCCCTATGCCAACAATCGCGGTCGTTACAGGACACGCGGTTGGTGCAGGAATGGTGTTCGCGATATGCCATGACTACGTGGTCATGAGGCGTGATCGTGGTGTTTTGTGGATGAACGAGATTCACACAGGGGTGACGGTGCCTGATTATGGAATTGAGCTGATAAGATCGAAGGTGGGGAATTCGGGATCACTACGAGAAATATTGTTGCGGGGAGTGAAGGTGAAAGCAGATGACGCTAAAACGATGGGGTTGGTGGATGCTGTTTATGATGATCGGGAGCGTGCGGTGGAGGGTGGTTTGCGTATGGGGGTGGAGTTAGCGAAGATGAAGTGGGATGGTGAGGTTTATGCGGAGTCGCGTAAATCGTTGTATCCTGAGTTATGCCACATGCTCGGATTGGGTTACAAGCCACGACTTTAAGGGTGCACCGATCCGGTTCACATGATTCGAGTAACCGTTGTACTTATCTTTGTCTAATGACCACGAACACGCGATTGCAATTAGATATGATTGTTAAAACAGGTCAGGTCAGCTTGTATATTTTGTAGCTTTCGAGTCTAATATGAATACTCTGGCGTCTTGTTGCTATTCTAATGTTTATAAGGGAAACATAAACTTAGTATAGAAAATATAACCATGTTATAAAGATCTAACAAAATTGTAAAAATTACAAAAACCAATGGTTAGATAGTACGTGGTAAAAACACATGGAATTAAAGAGCCCACATTGAATTACATGATTTTGAGATCCGCGAGTGTGCAACATTTTTTACTTACGAGATCTACATGTAAAAATGTGTCATTTAATATGAAAAAAGCCAATATTAGACAACAACGGGTCATCTCTTGATTCCGCATTTGCATACTTCTACGTTACATCAATTTCTTTTCATTTTCTCTTTACTCTTAATAGTTTTTTAAATGGGTGGGAGCGGATGAGAGATAAAAAATAATAACAAAAGTATAAAAAAACATTATTTAACTGAAAAAATGTACAAATATGAATGAATGCTTTAAGACTACTTCCATTAATAACCAACCAATCAAAACTTTTCATTAAAAAACCAATTTCCCTCTCTCTACCATATACAACCAATCAAATCTAAATTTCTCATTCACAACTAACCAACCTAATACAATATAAGAAAATCCATAGTGGTAAGGGGGTGGAGAAGGGTGGAGTATGACGCGTCAGTGTCACGCAGAAAAGATAAGAGGTGGTGGAAAATGGGTGTAATGGTGAGTGGTGGAGAGAGAAAATATTTTGATTATTTTAATGATTGATTTTATTTTTTATTTTTCTTTTTATTTATATTATTATTAAAAGTTAAAAACATTTATAAAAAAATAAAACCATACATAAATAATAAAAAGTTACATAATTTAAAAAATAAAAAACAACACAT
>WOUH02000028.1:6940629-6955237 GCA_009936405.2 Stevia rebaudiana | reverse complement strand
TAATTCCTCCCAACAATCGTAGTACGATCGCGAGAACGTACCATGACCGTCTAGTGTATATTGTGCAAACGACTCGTGCACAATCATGTCGTCGCTTTGACCACTACGACGAGATTCTTTATTTTGTTGTAATATCCCGTTGAATTTTCTTACTCTTGGGACATTTCTCGCCACTTTGACGATATCATATCCTCATTTCGTCGCTCATCGGGATCGGTAGTCTCGTGAAATTTCTTCCGAACATCTCTCCAAAAATCGGGGCCCGTTCGATTGTTCGCTAAAAGGTTAAAAATAAATTTTGTGTTAGTATAAAATTTCATAAATAAATGACAAAAAAAATTATATTTAGAAAGAAAAACATACAATGAATTGGATCTTCGGAAGTGATGTGCCAAGCTTTCGCCAACCCGAGCTCCTCCGCAGGTGTCCATCTTTCGGGCCGGGCTTTAACCGCTACGGCACCGGCCTTCTTTTTGTGTTGGCGTTTGGTTTTTCCCTTTCCTTGAGATGGTCCAGGTTGCGTCTTGGGTACGAACTCTTCACAATCTTGAGATTCGGGTGTGTTGAGCATTTGGCTAAAAAAACCCGGAGTAAGATTTAATGGGTCAAAAAAAGGTGGACGGTTTGGGTTAGGGTTAAATTGGTTGGGGTAAAATTGGTTGAGGTTAAATTGGTTGGGGTAATATTGGTTGAGGTTAAATTGGTTGGGGTTGTATTGATTTTGATTGTTTTGGTTTGGATCCATTTGAAATTTTTAAAAGAATGAGAAGAATGAGAGAGTTTGGTTGAGAAAATTTATAAAAAATATAAAGGTTTTAAGTGGTATTTATAATTGAAAAAAAAAAATGATTTATTATTTTTTTAAGCTTCCAACGGTCAAAAAGGGCTGTGGGCCCCACCACCAACGGCTAGAAAGCCAGCACCCATGCCCGTGGAGGAACCCACGCCGTGGGTCTCACGCCCCATCACGCTACCCCTGAAACGGTGTTCCCCGGCGTTGCCGGGCGTTCCACGCTGTTTTCCACGCGCACTACGGGAGTCTAAATCAGCTAATTAAAACTTTCCATCTATCAAATGAATTGAGAAATGTAATAAAAAATAGCCCAATCATTGGTTGTTACACCAATCAACTTATCCATTTAATCTTATTTTTAATTTTTATTGGAGGTTTTTGAACAACCAACTAGAAGATTTGGTTGAAGAGGAGAGAGTATTCTAAGTAGCATATTGTCACATAAATAAAATAAACTTATAACTTTAACATGAAATACAGTATTGGCACTTATATCTGACTAAAACAAAGATTTGGTAAGATCCGCTACTAAAACACACACCAAATGCCATTTTGTATTTAGAATTGACAGGTGTTTCCGTCGGGATTCATATCTCTTATCTACCCCATCTTCGATCCAACAATCACTCCACAAATCTTTCTATCTTCCTAAACCATGCAAGCTCAAGCTTTCCTGCAATCAACCCCACTTCGGGTCTCCCCACTTGACCCGATTCAGACCCACTCCTTACCCATCAATGTCAAATCACCTTCATTCACCACCACCACCACCACGCGCCGCCGCGCAGTAATCTCCGCCTTCGCTGCCGCCCCCAAACGTGAGAAAGATCCGAAGAAACGTGTCGTCATTACGGGTATGGGTCTGGTATCCGTTTTCGGAAACGACGTCGATACGTACTATGAGAAGCTGTTGGCGGGTGAGAGTGGAATCGGGTTAATAGACCGGTTCGATGCGTCCAAGTTTCCGACCCGATTTGGTGGGCAGATTCGTGGGTTTAAGGCTGATGGGTATATTGACGGGAAGAATGATCGGAGACTTGATGATTGTTTGCGATATTGCATTGTTGCTGGTAAGAAGGCGCTTGAAGATGCTGATCTTGGTGGTGATAAACGCTCCAAGGTTTGTAATTGATTTGATTTTTTTGTTTTTCGTGCTTGGATCTGGTTGCGATTTAGGGGAACATTAAGTACATTAGTGAAACTAGTGATTGTGTATCGATTTTGGTGATAATAAGCTTGAAATTGAGAAAATTGTGTGGATAAATGAAATGACATTAATCCAACAAGCTATTTCTGTGAGTATAATCATTTTACTTTATCATGCTCTGTTTATCTGGGAGTTTCTCTGTAAAAGTTTTAAGATTTGTGTTCATTTGTATTGATTTTGTGCTTGCATTGAGTCGAAATTACTGAACAAACACTACATTTGCTTGATTCCCAATATCCATAATCTTAAAATTGATAAAGATCTCAACAATTTAAAGCCTGTTTGTAAATGTTATATGTGGTTGGGTTTCTGTTACTACAGGGTGTTTGAATTTGCATTAATAGTTTATACTAATTAACATTGATCGGGTTTGTGTAAACTGTTTATTTTTCTATCATCTTATTATACAGGGTCAAATTAATCAATTTATCATGAAGAGGTAAGATTATCAAGCGAACTGAAAAATGATCTTACTATTTTCGCTTTACGCAAATGATTATCTGATTTTTAAGTCGCGTGTACCTAAGTGAAAATAAATAAGAAACTATTAAGCATACTTGTTACATGCGCCTTTAGTAAAAGAGTTTGTGTTGCGTGTACTATGGATCATGTGCAAAGTGCACTAAATCACTTTGTTGAAAGCAGTGGTAAATGCATGATGTTCGTATGAACTTTTTCAATTTTATTTGTCGACCCTTTTTTTTTGTATAAATAAATGCATGAGACAAACGTGCAAGAAAAAGAAGCATCAAATTCATAGACACATGCCTCCAATCCTGCAAATGAGATGCAAATGGCATGATTGTCATATATTTAAAGAATTTTTTTAATTGACAATTAGCAATTTTGCTTGTTAAATATGATTACTATGTTTTTATTATTATTGTAATACATTTCTACGATTCTTGAAATAAAAAAAAACGATCTAGGAGGTTTAATGCATCAAGAAATAATAATGATAGGTAACTTTCAAAATAATTATTTAAATATTTTTTTTTTGTTTTACATGTGATTCATAGACTTAGAAAATAACCTGTTTCGACCCATTTAGAGTAAATGGGTCAAAATAACCACCTCTATAGCAATTGTTTGCTTATTTTTTTATTATTTAGAATTTTACAATCTTTATGAAAAAATTCAAAACCTTTTCGATTATTTATATCAAGATGATGTTTGCAGATTGATAAAGAGCGCGCTGGTGTTCTTGTAGGAACAGGAATGGGCGGTTTAACAGTTTTTTCTGATGGAGTTCAGAATTTAATCGAAAAGGGTTACAGAAAAATCACACCTTTTTTCATTCCATACGTGATAACAAACATGGCATCTGCGTTATTAGCTATTGATTTGGGCTTTATGGGCCCAAATTACTCAATTTCAACCGCGTGTGCCACCTCAAACTACTGCTTTCATGCTGCTGCAAATCATATCCGTAGAGGCGAAGCGGATATGATGATTGCGGGTGGAACCGAAGCCGCCATTATTCCGATTGGATTGGGTGGTTTTGTCGCGTGTCGAGCGTTGTCTCAGAGAAATGATGACCCGCAAACCGCTTCAAGACCTTGGGATCAAGATAGAGATGGGTTTGTTATGGGTGAAGGTGCTGGTGTTTTGGTAAGATTTTTAACGGGTCAAAACGGGTTTGATTGACCCACTAACATCTTTCATCAGTACATTTTAAAATTTTGTATTGTAGTTAATGTAGTATGCATGTTTACAAAATGGGTAGAGTTTCAAAATTTAAAAAATAAAAAATAAGGTATAAAAGTCAGAATTTGGATCAAAGTTGGTTACCTATTAATGAGATTCATATTCTTCTAAAGTCACATACTTTTTTTAGAATAAAGTGATTTAAGAGTTTGTAGGTAGCATATTTACCCTTTTAAAATAGTAAAATGCTATGTTGCAAATAAAAAATAATCATTTCTTTGTGACTTCTGTTTCACTGAATGGCATATTTATGAAATTATGTCTTTTTAAAGAGGATATATATGAAAGAGTAAATAAATCAATTATTTTTTGAAAGAGGATGAATAAGGTTATATTTTTTGCAGGTGATGGAGAGTTTGGAACATGCAATGAAAAGAGATGCACCGATACTTGCTGAATATTTGGGTGGTGCGATTAATTGTGATGCGTATCATATGACTGACCCGCGTTCAGATGGACTCGGTGTTTCTTCTTGTATTCAAAGCAGTCTACAAGATGCTGGTGTGTCAGCAGAAGAGGTATTATATATATATATATATATATATATATAGAGAGAGAGAGAGAGAGAGAGAGAGGAAGGATAGAGTAAAAACCCATTTGAGTTGAGAAAACCCTAGAAACTCATATGCAACATTATTATTATCATTATTTCTAAAAAGTGTTGGTTTTATATATATTTTCGTGACTTTTTATAAAGAAAATAAAAAGGCGTTGAGTACTTTTTTTTTGAAAAAAAAAGAATGTAAAAAATAACAAAAGTTCACGTCTATTTAATGTTTCAGCAAATGTTACATATGTAACATTTTTTTTTAGAAAAATCCACTTGGAGCTTTTTTGATTTTTGTAAGCCAAAAGTCATGAAATTGAATGTAGAATTTATGTAAAAAATAAATTAAAAAAAAGTGTTAGTTTCATATGTAAAATACGGGTTTCTTGGGTTTTTCCAACTCAAGTGGGGTTTTCTCTCATCCATGTCCTATATATATTTTAAGATCGTTATTATTTGGTAGTGTTTTTTCTACTTTCTGTTGTTTTTGTCAGTTTGTTGACGACTCTTGCATGTTTAAATTGGTAAATTAGTTTCAAACACCATTGTAAAGCCCAAAACTGAATCATTATAGTTAATATGAATTTTATGATGTTTAAATACGAGATTCATCTTAAATGAACTATTTTTTTAGGTTAATTACATCAACGCGCACGCAACTTCAACTTTGGTTGGTGATCTGGCTGAAGTAAATGCTGTAAAAAAGGTATTCAAGAACACCGCAGGAATCAAAATGAATGCAACCAAGGTAAATTCCTCTCCTTAAAAAAATAAAAAATAATAATAATTGAAAATAAGTAAATAAGATTTATTACTGATTTGGTTATGTTTCAGTCAATGATAGGACACTGTTTAGGTGCAGCTGGAGGTTTGGAAGCCATTGCTACAGTTAAAGCAATTCAAACAGGGTGGTTGCATCCCTCAATAAATCAATTTGTATGATCTTCATTTTTAATGGAAGATTATTATTCTTTTATATTATTAAATCTTATTTTTTATTTTATTTTATGAAATGTAGAACCCGGAGCCTGCAGTTGAATTTGACACTGTTGCTAATCAAAAGCAGCAACATGAAATCAACGTTGGTAAGTTTGATTGTTTTCATCTTTCGTCGACCTGTCAATTCTTTTTCTTATCTTTTTTAATAAATAATACATTATATGAGAAGAATAACCTAGTTTTAAGATTCTAATGTTTATTTCTTTTTATTTTTTTTTTGTTTTTTTAATAATTTAGACAGTAGAGGTTTAAGCATTTGAATACACTTCAAATTTTATTGACCCGTTAACCATTGTATTTTTATTTAAGTTTTTCAAGTACATTTTTAATAAAAATGTCATTACTGAGGAATAAGTTGTAGTTTGTGGTTTTTATTAAAGGTTGACTGATTAAAATGTTTTTGTTTTTGTTTTTTTGTAATGTGCAGCAATTTCGAATTCATTTGGTTTTGGTGGACACAACTCTGTTGTCGCATTCTCTGCTTTCAGGCCTTGATTTGATGGAAATGATATTTAGGGATTATAAATTTGTTGTTTTAATGTTTGTTGGCCAATTTAGACATTTTAGAAGTGAGTTGAGTATATTTTGTGATTTAGAGGCTAGCATTGGATTAAAAAACTTGCCACCTTACATTTTCATATATTTTTTTGGTAAATCACATCTTTCTTTCTCTTTCTCTCTCACACATAAACATAACCCGGATGAAATTAAAAAAAAAAAATGATTGAATTGGGAAGTTGATGTTATTACTGTTTTAATGTTAAAGTTGAGGATATGATAAAATCATAAATAATAGGAATTTACAAAGGATTTAGAGGGTAACAAAAAGTTAAACCTTCATGCTTCTTGGCTCAAATCTACTTCTATTTTTTTTATATGTTTTGTCATTTTGAATAAATTTAACCAAGTTGAGAATTTATTATCTTTAATTTAATGACGCTATTATTTTATATTTTTTAGAGAAAGACCTTTTTAAAACGTTGATATATCTTTATGTTTCACTATGACAATGTATAATTATATTAGTAGATGCAAATTATATTAACATATTGCCTCTAGACCCTCCTCACTCCGTCTCACTTTGTGTGTATGTATAAGCATACGTATATACATACACATCTATTGTACTTGACTACTTTGTGTAAACCTTACGAAGTTGTGATATTTTTTATGGATTCAAGTTTATTTGGTGAACCAATCGAAAATCATTAACAAGCATGCAAATTTAAATTTTATATATACCGGTTCCAACTCTTTTCAAAGTAATTTTGACAAAATTCAAACCTCACAGGCTCACACAAAACAACATAAATTTTGTTTTAAAAAAATAAATAATTTTGGAAAACCATGTCAAATATAAACCCAATCGACATTCCAAAGTTTAGTGACCATCTTAAGCATGGGCCTAGTATTGGGCTTTTACCTCATTTTGTATTTTATGGGCCGATTTCGGATATCATTAAGCGGGAATAATGTTGTTCCCACCGGCCATTTCCCGCCAAAATACTTCCTTCAACACATCATCACTCCCGCCAAAACTCCACCCAGACGATTTAGGGCAAAATTTCACCCGTCTCCCTGCATCTCTGTTTCTCATCATTGCTCGTTGATCGTTGGTCTTTCACTGTGCAATCGAGCAAACGAAATGGACATCACTGAAGAGATTAGGGCTACCAACAAAAAAGCTTTCACCGAGTTGTTCGACGCAAACGTAATTTATTTCACAATCGTTTTTTAGTTTCTGAATGTTTACTTACACTTGTGTTTTTTTGTTAGTATGATAGCTTAGATGAAGATATCAGGAACATGATCAACAACAAGCGACATCGTTTGATTTTCAACCTCTCACATCTCTTTCAACGCGGAGCTGAGGATTTGGCTCGAAGGTATATCGATTTTTGGAATCAATTTATCTAATTAATCTGTACATAACTTGACAATGATCTAATGTATGAAGTTTGTTATTAACTTATTAAGTGAAATTTATTCGCGATTAATGTGTTTATGTTGTAAATCAGGCTGTTGCAGAACCCTAGCGAATATATCCAGTCGTTGTCGGATTTTATTACGGACAGAACGCGGAGCCTTGACCCGAAGTTTCTGAAGGAAGGCGAGCAAGTGTTGGTTGGATTTGATGGACCGTTTGTTTCGAGGAGAGTTACCCCAAGAGATCTTCTTTCTGAGTTTATTGGTTCCATGGTGAAAGTTGAGGGGATTGTTACCAAATGTAAGTCTTTGATGATTCAGATTTCTTGATTTTATGCTTTCTAAAGTTTAATTGCTTATAGAATCAAGTAGTTTTGTTTGTTACGAGTTTGTTTGCATATTGATTGCTTTTTAAAATGATTATTATCTGCAAGCAAAAATGATTAGAATCAAATACTTGTATAAATCTACTGTAGTTATAAATTAAGAGAAAGTACTTAGTTAGAATAAACAAATTTTGATGTATTCGAAGAACCTATGATTCTGCAATTAAAAATCGGTAGATTTTTCTAACCTTAGGAATGTTGGATAACGAGAAAGCCAAAATTTGCTATTTTGACCAGTTAAAATGCTGGCTATTTGTTGTGTTATTTTTATGTTTTACTATATAAACATGGTCTATGCGCATAAACTAACCAATCTTTACTTAAAGAATCACTTGTTAGATTTAATACTTCTGTAAAAACTATCATTTCTTGTACCAGGAGATGTTAGTGTAGTTTAACACATATACTTTACTTTTGTTTTTCTTCTAGGTTCTCTTGTAAGGCCAAAAGTTGTCAAAAGTGTTCATTATTGCCCTTCAACAAAGCAATTTACTTCTCGTGAGTATCGCGATATTACTTCCACAATGGGTTTACCTACAGGTTCCGTGTATCCAACCCGGGTATGATCAATGATCAATGATCAAATTCTATATTGTTTGTCACAATTCAGTATCATAATCGAAATTCAAAATCCTAATTAATAATATATCTGCAGGATGACAATGGCAATTTGTTAGTAACCGAGTTCGGTATGTGCAATTACAAAGACCATCAAACACTTTCAATGCAAGAAGTACCTGAAAATTCTGCACCTGGTCAACTCCCAAGAACAGTTGATGTAATTGCAGAAGATGATCTGGTTGACTCATGCAAACCTGGAGACCGCGTTGCAATTGTTGGAGTTTACAAAGCTATTCCTGGAAAAAGTCAAGGAAGTGTCAATGGAGTATTCAGGTAATTAACTACTTATACCATGGGTAAAATGGGAATTTGACTAATATTCTTTGACTTGCAGGACTGTGCTTATAGCAAACAATATATCTCTACTGAACAAAGAGGCGAATGCTCCAGTTTATAGCTCTGAGGATTTAAAACATATTAAAAAGATAGCTGAGAGAGAAGATACATTTGACTTACTTTCTAGATCACTTGCACCTTCAATTTACGGGCATTCGTGGATTAAAAAAGCAGTCATTTTACTTATGCTTGGTGGAACAGAGAAGAATCTTAAAAATGGGACCCACTTAAGAGGGTACTTGTACTTATTTCTTATTACAATATTTATTCAGTGGTAAATTATAAAACTAATAAAGTTGGTTTTTCATTATTTTTATTATTATTTGCAGTGACATTAACATGATGATGGTTGGGGATCCTTCTGTTGCAAAGTCGCAACTTCTTAGAGCAATCATGAATATTGCGCCTCTTGCAATATCAACCACGGGTCGTGGGTCATCTGGGGTTGGTTTAACAGCTGCAGTTACTTCCGATCAAGAAACAGGTAGTTTTTTTATATAAACTAAGGAAATTTAATAAATACTTTTTTTTAAATTTTTTAAAATTTTTTTTATGATTTGTTTTACAGGAGAAAGAAGGTTAGAAGCTGGTGCAATGGTTCTTGCAGACAGAGGTGTGATCTGTATCGATGAATTTGATAAAATGAACTATCAAGATCGCGTAGCAATTCATGAGGTTATGGAGCAACAGACTGTAACAATTGCAAAAGCTGGTATTCATGCATCATTAAATGCTAGATGCAGTGTGGTAGCAGCAGCTAATCCCATTTATGGAACCGTAAGTTTTTAAAAGACATTTATTCATATAACATGACATATTTTAACTTCATGTTATGTTAATTGATCATCTGCAGTATGACCGTTCAATAACCCCAACAAAGAATATCGGGCTTCCTGATTCTTTGCTGTCACGTTTTGATTTGCTGTTTATTGTATTGGATCAAATGGATGCTGATATAGATCGTAAAATCTCTGATCATGTTTTGCGTATGCATCGTTTTCGATCTGCTGCAGATGGAGGTAGGATTATATATCTGTTTTTAAAGATCATAATCATTTTTATAGTGTTGTATTATGTTTTTAGTTTAGTTAATTTCAAGAAACATGTTTTTTTTAGGTGATGCAATTTCAATGTATGGAAAAGAAGATGAATCTGATTTAGATGCTTCTATATTTGTTGAATATAATCGAATGCTACATGGAAGAACACGAGGTAGAAAACCAAATGTTGAAGCTCTGAAAATCAAATTTCTTAAAAAGTATATTCATTATGCAAAACACAGGATCCAGCCAGATCTCACTGATGAGGTAATTTCATACTCGAATTAATTAAGAATATAATAATCTTATTTCTTGTTAACGGAGATAATTATAATATTTTTTCATGTTCAGGCATCTGAACACATTGCAACTGCATATGCAGAGCTCAGAAACAGTGGCGGTGGTAGCAGGGTTAGTTTTTTAACAGTTAATACTTACTTAATTAAGATGTAAGATGTTTTTTTTAATTAATGATTAGTCAATTTTGTTAATCGTAGACGGGAGGAACGCTTCCAATAACTGCCAGAACTTTGGAGACCATTATTCGACTCTCTACAGCACATGCCAAACTTAAATTGAGCAAACAGGTATTTGAATTTTTAATCATAAATTATGAAAAAGTTGATTTGATTTGTGTTCATAATCATAGTAATTTTGCTTTTGTAGTTGTAACCTATGCTTATATAAATTATTATTTTTGTTTTTTAAAAAAAAAAGGTAAGACAAGTGTTACAAGTCAAGTTAACCTGAACTGGCTGTGGTAAAAAATGGCAGTTTTTAATGAAACATGTTTTGTTGTGTAGGTTTTAAAATCTGATGTGGAAGCTGCATTAAGAGTTCTTAATTTTGCAATTTATCATCAAGAATTGACTGACATGGAAGAACGCGAGCAACAAATGGAAAAAGAGCTAGAAAGAAAACGCAAAGCTGACAATGACGGAGATAATAATCGTAACAGAAGAAATGGACGATCTGCTGCTGCTGATGCTGCTGATGATGATAATGCTACTCAAACCGGGTTAGTTTATTACCAAAATATAATTTTAATTCTCTATATATATATATGTGTGTGTGTGTGTGTGTATTGACTTGATAGATGTATTATGCATTTTCATTCAGGGATGCAGCTGAAACTGAAGCAATGGACGTAGATGAACCTGCAGTACAACCAACTATTTCTCCCGAAAGGTGTGTTTTTTTATAAATTAAATCCATTTTTTTTGTGTATATTCTTTTTTCTTTATCATTACCCAAGATGTGATTAAGTCACTCAAGATGCTTTGTCCCTCTAACGTCACTCAACTTTCAATAAATGCTCTAATTTACTGAATAATTTTTTTTAACTTAATTTAAGTTCAACAATTATGAATCATTGTTATTGTTTCTTGATTTTGTATTCTTCATGATTCCCTCATACTTCAAGTTATTTTAATTTTCTTCACTTAAATTCATAAATATTTCATTTGCCTCAGTTTTATGAAAGTTGAGTGAATTTAAGAGACAAATTTTTTTTGATTGACTGGTGAAACACTTGAGAAACCTGATTACTATTGTGTAAAATAAACCCTTATTATTATTATTAAATTAAATTATTTTTAATGGTTGTGTTTGTTGTTGGTGTGTAGGGTTGCTGCATTTAGGTCTGCATTTGAGCAGCATAGACATGAAAAACGGTTTGAACAAATAACTATAACAGAAATCGAGCAGGTTGTTAACGTTAGAGCAGCAGTACCTTACTTGAGAGCAGAGATTATATTACTTTTAGAGGTAAACAATTTCGGTTATATATTTTATTATCTAAGTTTCTTTATTGTGTAAAACTTAAACAATATAAACGTGACCGGTTCTTATGTGCAGAACTGGCGGGATGAAGGAAAGATAATGATTGATAACGAGAATGTTTTTCCCGTATACTGAAAACAGCATTGCATTGAGGGTAATGTTTTTTATGGAATTTGATTCTTCATAGTGGTGTTTGACTGTTTTATAACTTGGGGTGTTTGTAACTTTTTAACTCACCTTTTGTATGAAGTTATGAACTTTTTTACTTTCTATTTCTGTTTAGAATAGTTGAGCTTTGTTATGGTATTTATTGGGTTTCAAGCTTAATGTTTCTAAAACTTTAATTAAGTACACAAATTGTGCTTGTTTGGTTTGGTCACACCTTTTGTGTATAAGTTTAAAAAAGTTAAATGTTGAGTTATGTTGTTTTCATTTTGTATTAAGTTTGCGTCTTAGCAATTAGCATTAACTATTGTAAGAGTTTCTCGTAAGTTTGTGTAAAATGTTATGCTTTTAAGGACTATAAGTGTATTTAACTTAAAGATTTGAGTTGTAGAAACTATTTTTGCAACTTTGTAAAAGTAGTTATCAGAGTGAATTTTTGAGCCGATTAATTCATGCGTCTATAGTTCAGAACTTCAGATTTTGGAGTTATTTACACAATTATTTGCTATTAAAACTAAAAACTTTAAATGTTTTATAAAAACTATTAAATTTGATTGCAACGTAGAATGTTGCATTGTTCAAACCAGCTTTTTAAAACTTAAAAGTACTCTACAACGTAAGAATCACAAAACCAAAGAAATATTCATCATAAACCTCATCTCACATTAAAAAAGAACTTCAAATCATTACAAATGAAGAGTTAAACTCTAGAAATACAAGCTTGAAACATCAAATTCATAAAAACAAATTATTCCGAAGATAGGAAATTAAAGATGATAGAATACGCTCTGCAAATTAAAGCTCTAAAACAAGTAAGCCACCAGAGACACAATAACCGCAAGTAAAGCTGGTACTTGCAAAGCCATTCCAGCACTCTCCATTGACGGGGAAGGTGCGGGTGCAGTCCCAAACTCTTGAGCCATGGTTCCACAACTGGTTAGGACCATTATTGCAACGGTTAGAGCCATGGCTAGCTTGACACCTTCCATTTAGTTACTTGTAGAGAAAGATTGGTTTTAGTAGTTTGTAAGTTTGTTTGAGTTGGAAGTAAGGAGTGTGAGATTAGTGGGTTTTATAGAGGTGGTTTAGTGGGGATTAAGAGAGGAATCTAACAGCTAATCGTATGGGAAATATTGTTTTAAAAGCTAATAAATTAATTGTTTAACAGTAAGTGGGACGGCGTTAGTGCAAACTCTTAAATATCTCTTAACTCCATTTGGACATGGTCTTTCAGGCTGGACAAACTCACACCATGATTAAAAAAAATTATATGAATTAATTAATATAACTTTTGATGTGAAACTTGAAAAGGAATCGCCTGCGTAGATCCCAAACAACTTCATCTTAATGCATCAACTCACTTCGTACACATAAAGGCAAAACACCAAAAAGAAAACTAAAATGTACAACTTCAATAATGTGAGTCATGTGGGTGTTATTATTATTCTCGACTTGTATATTTACCTTACTTTGTGCTTGAATCTAAAATTATTATTTTTCGATATAATTGGATTAAATTATAAAAATGTGTTGTATCTATACTTGACTGTAACTTGTGGTTGTGGCCGATCGATGAGGTTCGTTTCACGATCCTAAACATTGTTGACAATCCTGCCCAAGAAACTCTTGACTATTAACTCTTACAAATAAATTGATCCTTCAGACTTATATTTATAGACTCTACTAACTCTATCATTGACTCAATTCAAACTCCTTAAAGATAATCCAAACATATTTGGAATCATGTATTAAACATACGAGATACTTACTAACTTAAAAACAAAACTCTTAGATTAATCAAACTCATATTTATCTAAACATTCAAATAATAAATCTACTTGATTAAGATTAATTCTACAAACATAACAAAAATTACTATAATACCATTTGTAACATTATGACCCTACTAACAACCAATATTGTTTGCTCACCAAAAGCTCATTAACTATTTTTAGTTACTAGACTGGAGATTTTCCTTGAGGGAACTCCCAATTCCCACACATGTTTAAGTGTGGTGTTTTCTCATACCAAAACCAATACATCTAAAATGTAAAGTAATCAGATGCACTATTAGAAGCAAAATAATGTTCGGTTATTGGCAAAACACCCAATTCCGATTGTATTGAAGAAAACAAAAACACAGAACTTCAATTCGTTTATTAAGATCAAGAAAACTCTCACAAAAACTTGACCACTATTTGAGATACCCACATGCACGGTATTTATATTCTAATTCACGACACAATTAGCCTACAACTCAAATTCTTAATAAACTAATATTACTGGACATAATAATTATCGGCAACAATTAAACCAAAGCATATTTAATTGTTTGTAATTATCCATTCCTCAAACTACTCCTTTGAGCCTTACACGCCAAGGAGATATATTCGAAATTTCCAACAAAATGTGACATTTAAGGTCATACTTTTCTTATGAACCATAAATTCTCATCTACGCATACAATGTGCGAGTTGCCTATGGTGTCACATATACATTAGCGCACTTTTTATCAAATATAAAATTTAATTTATTTAATTAAAATAGTTTAGTGTATAGAAAAGGATGAACGGTGTTTATAAAAGCTTATATATAAAAGTAATAAAAATCATTCTATACACATATCACTTGATCTTAAAACCTACATGTCTAGAAAGTCCAGTGATATGTATTTCCACTGTTTAAATATCAAATTTTTTACTTGTTAAGTTGGCTGGAATTGGTATGGTTGATCCATGACCGAATCGTGCAACGACACTCCTTTATTGTTCTTTTTCATTTCTTTAATTGATAGACTTTAACCAGACAACATGTTCGGTCTATGGTTGGATCGTACATGACCATCCTTAGTTTCTTTGTCCACAAAATCTTCTTCTTTTCAATTATTTAATCCATTAGACACTTGTTAATGTTTTGTAATAATGTAGCATAAGAACATATGAGAATTTATATTTAAAACTTGAATCAAATGCTCATATTGTATTATTATCGGTAAGTATATTCAATCTAGTATATATGACGTTTTTTTTAAAGGAAATATGCATTGCCTAATAGCATCAATGTTTTATATTGACAATTAATCCTAATTATTGTTTTTTA
>WOUH02000028.1:6910993-6923889 GCA_009936405.2 Stevia rebaudiana | reverse complement strand
ATACGCCACGTACAGAGCTGTACGTGACGTATAGGATGTCAAAAAATGGATTTGGGGTGTTCAGTTAACAACACCCTGTCATAAAAGCTATTTGCTTTGCAGTTTTTATTTGACAATGCAAATCGTAAAATGTAACCATAACAACTTTCCTAAATTAATAAAACTTCCACATTTTTTTTAACGGCAAAGGATCTTGTGTGTTAACCTACCATGTTCGGGACAAGGGGCGAATCTTAGGCATGGGTGGGCGGGGCGACCGCCTCTGCTTCGTTTTTCTCCAGAACTCCGTATTTGTGAACCGATAATTCAAACTTTTTTATATATATAATCTCGCCCCTGCCGTAAAAAAATGTAAGGTTGATTTCGCCCCGGCTCCAAAAAAAATTTATATTTATTATAAATATGGTTGGCAAAAATACCCGAGCGACTAAAGAATGGATATTTATTTGGATACTTGAGGTTTGGCTTATAATTAAATATCCAACTTTATTTCATATATAAAACCCATAACCCAGTACCTATATAAAATACCCAAGCCCAATAGCCCATTACTTATTTAATAATTAAAATAAAACAATAATAATCTTCTTAATTGTTTTAATGAATTTTGAGAAAAACATTTTTAGAAGGTTACGGTCAAAGGAGAAGGGGGAGGAGAGGAGGGGGGGGGGGGTACCCCTTTCTTTCTTTGTTGAACAAAGAACAACACTCAACTGAATCAAGTGAAGCTTTCTGCTCACAGCCACCCCCACGATGATTTCCGGCCACCCTGCAGTGGCGGAGCTCCGTCGAGTCGTCGACCACCTCCACTCTTCCAACCTTCTTCATTCCAATGGGTACCAAATCTTCAATTCTCCTTCACAACCCTAAAATCCCCAAATTTTGTTTTTTTCTTTATTTATTCAATTTGTGGTTTTTTTTTTTTTATCAATTAACCTATTTTTATGTTGTTATTATTATGTTCTGGTGATGAATACATGATTAATTGATCATTTGATACAATGTTTGGTGTTTTTGGTGAAATTCAATGATATAAGTTGATATAATAATATTGATAGGAAAAATGAAAAACATTAAAGATTATTTCAAAAGAAAACATGTCGATGAAAACAATGAGGATAAAAATAAAGTGAAACGTCAACAATCTTCAACTAGTGAATCGGAACAACATGAACAATTTAGTCTTTTATGTTAACAATGATTTTAGTTTTTATGTTTAAATGAAAATTGTAGTACTTGTTTTTTTAATGAAAATTTGTAGTTTTAGTAATGGTGCCCGACCCGACCCGAACTATTGACCCGACCGTTGAGTCGAAACGTAACGTTAGGAATTTTTTTTACCAACAAACCCGCCCCTGCCTTAGTTTTTTCCAAGATCCGCCACTGTTCGGGGCTATGTTTAAGATAGACTCATCGACCACGTACAATGAGATCGTTACCCATGATGCACAGGAAACATATGGAATCCATAAACCCTCACCCCATGTCGGGTTTGAACCCGGGATTAAAGCCCTGATTTGAACCTTCACCCAGATGTCCTCAAACTGATCCCATCGAAAATTGAACATGCATCTCCACTAGAAAAAGACATACCTCTTAACACTCAACCAAATTCTGAGAAACACTTATACATATTTAAATATTTAATTCTTGTCAACTTTCCTCAATAAAACATGGTGATTAAAGGCTTCCTCTATTCTTACAGTAAAAGATTAAAATCCTAATAGGTTGTGATCCAAACGCAGAAGTAAATCAGATGGGTGTGGTGTCTTCTTAGCTGTTTAACATCAACATGGAGAGATGGGCAGGGCCGGCCCATAGGGTGGGCGAAGTGGACCGTCGCCCCGGGCCCAATATTTTGAGGGGCATAAAATTAAAAAAAAAAAACATTATAATTATTTCTTTCTGTTTACAATAAAAAACCACATTGCAGCATGGTGATTAAGACATTTCATACAAAACAAGAGGTCATGGGTTCAAGACCCATCCCATGCAATCTTTTTTTACATTTTAATTAATCATCATCCTAGTTATTTTAATTCATCTTTTAAATAATAAATTTCAAAATAAAAATCCATTAGAATATTCAAAAAACTGAAAAAATAGTTTACATATTTTGAGTATTTAATATATCTAATTAATTTAAAATGGATTAAAATACGCAAAAAAATTGAGAAAGCCTTAAGGTTTTGGTTGATTTATAAAAGAAATTATTTTTTACAAGTTTTCTAAGGGGTTAATGTGGGATATGTTTTAAGATTTTGTGAAAAAAAGAAAGTTTTGAGTATTTTTTAAAAAATGCAGTTAGATTGTTTCAATCTTTCAATCTTACGATAGTTTTAAAACTGCAGATTATCAATGAAGCTATGAATGTTGTTTGATCATTCAACGTTGTTGTGTTTATTGTCATAACTTTAATCATCGTTTTAAAAAAAATAAGTTTATATAAATGATAATTCGTTCGGACATATGGGCATTTTTTTTCCGTCTCGTCCCGGGCACTTGAATCCCAGGACCGGCCCTGGAGATGGGTGTGGTGTCTTCTTAGCTGTTTATCATCAACATGGAGAACTGATTAGCAACGTCAAGTAATTATATAAACTAATATCCTCTTAAGTTTTTACTCTCATAATTTTTCATGGATTACAATCTTAAATTTAATAACTTATAGTCCCAACTCCCAAGTTTGCTCATTCGATTCTTAAGCATTTCAAAGTTATTGTTTTACCAAGGGCACCACCAAGAGGTTCATGCCACATTGATCTTCACGTCATGACTAACCCTGAGACTATGCGATATGCCAAGTAAGTGGATGCACTCAAGCTCCAACCACGCTGTACGCCGCCCCGCCTTGTACTTTTGTGGGCGTGATCACCCAGGTGAGTGAGTGAAACCACATCATCTGAGTGTGTTTCATTTTTTGTTTGTTTGTTTTTTTTTTTAAATTTCTACCATCATAATATCTCACATTGCCGTCTTACCAATCACAAAGCACCTCATGAACATCATACTTTTTACCCACTCAAGCTCACACTCACCTGAGTATTTCCACCCTTCTACTCACTCATTTTAGTTACTCTCTCATACGTGGCATACCCACTCAAGCCCCGCTCACCCGGACGCACCTCATAGTCTGATGTGTCACTATGACACCTTTGAGTCATTGGACTTGCGAATTACGCATTTATTAACTACTTTGAAGTCATGGTTTAACAACCAAACCCCAATTCATTGTCCGTGTTGGATGTATGTTATTGTGTGTCATTACTAAACCCACATTTATTTATGAAATATCAACATTAAACTAAACGCTAGCATGTATTATCATCACAATCCAAAATAATGTTTTTTTAGGAATTGTATATATACCCTTCTAAACTTAATAAATTGCGTATTTTCTCAGAATACTACATTTAGTAAACAATGTACAATGCTCTTTAACCATAATAATATAGGAATTATGCAAATTTATGTTTAGTAGCCTAATTTATCTATACACCATAATCTAGGAATTATGCAAATTTATGTTTAGTAGCCTAATTTATGTATAAGAAGTGTTGAACATGTTGTAATGTTATATAATTCAAAGGAAAAACGAATATAAAGCTCTTACATATCTAATTTAAATTTGAAATCATTTAAAACTACTTAATTTTGGTTAAATTAAAATAAAAAATGAATTTTCCTTGTCTTTTTTTTTTGGACAGCCAACAAATATATTAAAAACACAAACCAACCAGAAGCTAGCAAATCATACAAACATGTTTTAAAATGAGAAATTACACCAATTAGACCATATGAGACTTCCGTTTTTTCCTCTATATTTAACCCACAGAAAAGATAGAGATTTAATCTCAGCAAGCACGTCACATGGAGATTGATTCAGCGATTTGAAGGTTTTTTTGTTTCTCCCTTTCCAGATGCACCATAGGGTAGACATAAAGATCGTTCGAGTCAGTCTTTTGTATCCTATACCTCCAGGCCATGACTCCGACGCCTCCAACAGATCACGAATCGAGTCTGCACTGAAAGTAGGCCACTTGCATCAGCCCCTGACCAACTCCCAAACCTGTCTCGCCAAAGAACAGTTGAGTAGAACATGATCCACCGACTCATCATGAAATAAACATGAGACACACCTAGGATCCATCGGGATACCCCGATGAATAAGATTATCCTTTGTAGGAATCCGATTCAATAATGCTCTCCAAACAAAAAGGTTTACTTTTAAAGGAACCCATCGAAGCCAACAAAATTTTGGATCCGCCTGAGAAAACATCTTTTTTTCGATCTCCTTTCTCACAACCGAGCATGAGAATGGAACTGGAGACGAATCCCCCCAAAGCCATTGATCAGCTCTATCATATACCTGCCAAGAAGCTGCCCAAATTTTTAGCATTGACAATTGATCCTTAGCCGCACCGTCTGAGGGAGAAGTTTTCCAACACCAAAGACCCTCGTTGCCTTGAGAGGAAACAATACTATCTTTTACCTTGCAATCCTTGTGAGATTCTAACCGGAAAAGGTCTGGTAAGATATCTCTTAGGACTCCTTTGCCCGACCAATTATCCAACCAAAAAAATGTGTTGTCGTTTCAAATATATTTTGCTATCTTAGATGAAACCACCTATTATAAACCTTATAATTTTAATTGAGTTTAAAATGTATTTATGGAGAGGAAATAGCAAAAGCAGTATCCGGAAACATTTGGATTTCGAACAAATGGCGGTCGCTTCAGTCGTATGACACTTTAAAAAGCCCTATACCCACTTTTCCACCGTTTGAAGAGACCAGAAGAAGCGGTTTTCCACCACCGTCTTCCCTCTCATCTCTTCAAATGGAAGGCGGTGGAGAAGAAGTAATCCACGATCCTGATTTCTCCCCCGTTGATTCGTTGGAAGAATCGATCATGGATCTTCATTCCGAACAGCTGCCTCAGGATTCCGACGAGCTTCCTCCTCCTCAGACCACCGGTCCCCCAACCCTAACCGATGATCTTCGGGACAGGATCATCAAACAGGTATGTATAATCATCCTATCAGCTTGAATATGTAATATTCATGATGATTGCGTGTTTTTGGCAGTAAACGTAGGGTTTTAGGGTGATTGTTTGATTTATAGTATCTTTGAATAATTGAATTGCTGATCCGTGCACGTTTGTATCTCTGTGTTATTGGTTGCATTAACATACCTTGATTGATCACTGTTTAGTATCTGCGATCCTTATATTACTCTTAGCATCCGTGTATGTTTCCAGGTGTTAATTTTCAAGCAGTAATAGTCCACGATGCTACTATATTTGGTAGAAACCTAGAAGTATATGATGTCGATTCTTCTGTTTCTGTTTAGTTTAGGCACAAGTAAGCTCTGTTCTGTCAAGTCATACTGTATATAATGGTAATTATAACTTATAAGAAATAACTAGAAAGGTGTATATAAATTGGTGTTTTTGAAGATATATGCACATAGTATTGGAAAATGGAAATTAATCAATTAGTTATAAAATAGCGAGGTTTGATTTTGCTTTTATGGGAACTCATATTACTAGAGTCAATATATTATTCAATTCCCTAATTCAGAATGATTTGACAGATGGAAATCATTGATGCTTATAAATCATTGATGAACATTGTATTCAATTTTTAGCAGCTTACAAATATTGGAATCTTTGTTGAGCTGCTTGGCTCTTTTCTTTATAGCATCACATGATAAACTGTTTTATTTGTTAGGCTGTTGCATGTTTAAAATTTGAAATAAGATGCTATAGATGTATAACTAGTAAACACGGGTAGGATGAGATTGGTACCATACCGAAAGTACTAGTACCAAAATTCTTGGAAAAGTGGGTACCAGTACCGAATCTATCGGTACAGTACCCGTACGGTACGAATACTCCTTACAAAATACTCAAATTTAGTAGGTACAGTACCGGTACGGGTTCTGAAAATACTGATACTTATATTTTTATAAATTCAGTCCGTGCTTATGTTATCTAGTAGTTTTCAAATTGCATTTTTTCTAATGAGACTTGTGTTCTTTTTATTCAGGTGGAATACTATCTCAGTGATGAAAATTTGAGAACCGACAAGTTTTTGTTGAAGTATCTTGCAAAGGACGAGGAAGGCTATGGTAAGTAATTCAACACTAATTTAGTTATTAAGTTTACTTTATTAAGCTTCATGATATTTTATTTTGTTTCAAAGTGCTTTTTATAGACACTTATCACCAAATACTCCAGTTTTTAACATCTTTTTTTTGTTGATTTTGGGTGGTTTGAGATGGGTGAATGCATCATTTGCTAGATTTTAGTATTTTATAGGGATATATATTGCTGTATTTTGAGATAGGTATTTTGCTTTTAGGTACCACTTTAAATTTGCTGTAGAAATACACTTATAATTTAAACCACTTTTTTGGTGCAACAATCCAGATAAAAAAAAACTTGGTTTTAGTTATGGTTTTTAGAAAAGCACTTTAAAGTTTTAAGAAAACTTACAAATGAATTTACATGAAGTGTTTGACCTTATTAATACTTAAAACTACTTATATATATTATTAATAACCACAAAACATAACATTCAAATCAGACAAAAGCAACAGCTTTTTGGACATACAAGTCCCTTGCCCGGTATAAACGAGTCTTTATAAATTATCTATACTCAACATTGTCTATGTTATTAATACTTAACTTAAAATATACTTGTGAATCAGCTATAAACAATAAAACATAAAAACAATCAAATCAGACAAATGCAACAGCTTTTATGACAGACAAGTGCAACAGCTTTATTGACAGACAAAGTGCCACAGCTGTTTAACTTTAATCAAATCTTTATTAATAATTTGGAAAATTGTAATCGAGTGTTGAACAGACAAATGTCACAGCTGTTTAACACAAGTAGAAGCAAAACACAAATCTAATTGGACGAATGCAACATATTCTATTATGTAGGATTGAATTATCTGACTGAGTTTTCAAGAAACTATAATACAATTAAAATAAACAGAGTCAGATTATGATGTGTTAGTTCTATATGTTTGAAGTTTTCAAGAGTTGCAAAAATTATATATAAACTTCATGATTTTGTAATCCAGAAAATCAATTTAAAGGAACCGGACATAACCATAGATGGAGAAATTTACCTTCTTTGAAGTGAGTAATATAGATTTTAGGCATAAAACATTCACCTTCGAGAACAATCAAGCTGAAAATTTACAAAAATATAAACAAGACATGATATTATGGATGAGAAATTTAGTAAACTTCTTTTAACAAAAAGAAGGGCATAATATCTTTCAGTAAGTTTTAAGGAACTAAAAGGTTGAAGTTGTGTTATCTGTTAAAAAACATGAAGCTATATTGTAGTCTAAAATGGGATATTTTATACTTCTTGAAGTTATCAAATGCGAAGGCGCACTCTAGGCGATTAGGTACGGCCTAGGGCCTAGGCGTTAGGCGCAAATAAAGCGTGGGCCTTAGAAAAAAAAAACGCACTTAAATAAAAAGTAAAGAATATATATATAATAAAAAAAACACTTGAAAACCAGAAACTCAAAGTTTTTCATAATAAAGCACCTACATCATCCCAAAAAGCAAAAATCTCCAAAACAACAAAAATGTTAATAATTGTAAACAAGAAAACCACAAATAGAAATTAAAACTTGAAAACCAAAAGTAGAAGTATACAAGAGATGTAAAATAGAGATGAAAATATTAGATACGGTAATTTAAAAAGATGTATCATATTTATAGGACTTTTGAACAGATTTGATTATAAAACAATATCTTTAATTTTGGATATAAGTATGGAAAGGAAATACGGTGTAAACAAAACTAATTACTGAAATTTCGGAATTTAAAAACAAGAAATCAATTATCTTGATTTGCGCTTAAATTACCGAATCATCAGAGTCGATATTCCATCGACTCGCCTGGAATTCCCGCCTAGGTGCACTAGGCGTGCGCCTTTGATAACTATTGAAACCAGAACAATGACTAAATTATCTAAATATTACAAAATAATCACTAGGGAAGTTATATATATATATATATATATATATATATATATTTTGCAGTTCCTGTAGCAGTTATTGCTTCTTTTAAAAAAATGAAGAAGCTGACACATCACAAATCACTCATTGTGGCTGCACTTAAGGAATCTTCTCTTTTGGTAAGTTACATAGGTCAAGTGTCTTTTATGATTTTACCAATATACTTATCAAGTGCTTTAACATATTATTAACCATTATTAAATTTAGATCTTGTGTTAATGGTTGCAGACTTTAAGTTCAAATGAGAAGAAGGTTAAACGTATTCATCCTTTTCCATTGAGTGAGGTTCTGGATCCAGAGGTACACTCTTTGTTTGCTAGCAGTTTAGATTTTTAGTTTGTTAAATATTATTAAATGTTGAATAATCTTTTTTAATATGAATTAAAAAAAATCAACCGTTAATTTCTTTTTGTTGCCAGTTATGCACTGTTCTCGTAGAGAATCTTCCAGAAGATCACACAATAGAGAACATGAAGAAGATCTTTTGCCATGCGGGAATGTATTTTACTTTCCTATTTCATATTTTCAGTTTTGTATTATTTTATTTTTATGTGTTGGTTCTATCATAATAAATTATTAAATCTTAATTAGCGTAAAAAAGATAACTGTTCATGAAGAAAATGCTTCAAGGGATACAAGGAAATCTAGTGTTGAGGAGAAGCTTCTGAGTGGTAAGGTACATTTCAAGCTCTGTTAAACACGCGATATGTTTTTTGTTGGTGTTTCTATTATATCTTATTTTTTAATCATTACCTCACTGTTCTTAAGTAAAATATTCTTATTAGTCTGTATGTTCTGGTCAAATGTCAAGAAACTAAAGGTGAAACAAGTGACCCAATTACACAAAAATGACATTTTACAGTTTTTGCATGTTTTAGATTATATTCCAGGTGTTTTTTTCTATATTTGTGTTTGTTTGAAAATGCTTTTTTATTTCTAATTGTATTTACCATTCTGGTTGTTGTGCACAAGTTGTATGCGGTTGTGGAATACGCGTCTGTTGAGGCTGCTGAGAAGGCGGTAAGTTTGAAGTTTGATTTCAATTGATATTGTTTATATGAGAAATTGAATTAATTTGCAGACTGGGGTATCTTATATATGCTTTTACATTTTTAATTAGAGTGTCAATTATGATTACCAAATCTATATTATTCCAGTAATGATATGTTTCATTGAATAAAATGATTTAAAGATTTTTATGAATTAAAAATACAATCTGAAATAAATTTTGACCTGTTTGACTTGACATTTTTTTTTTCAGGTTACTACTTTAAACAATGAACATGACTGGCGACATGGCATGCGAGTCAAGCTTCTCAAGCGCAGGGTAACTCATTATTTTTAACAAATTTTCTTTTGTGATAACTTTGATTTTGCTAATAGTATATTATTATTAGGTCAAGAATACACAGAAGAAAAAGGGACATGATTCCGAGAAGAAAAATAATAATGTTCAAGTAGTTTCACCTGCGGACAAAGAAAACCAACAATCAAGTGAGCATCATGATGATACACCAGATGAAGAGGTATTATTTATTATTTTACTATATTAAGTTTGTAACTCATGTTTTTTTCTTACTATAAAAACCACTCAAGTTTTTATATAATGAAATTTTTGTAAATATTTAAAATGAATTTACCTAAATGGAACAATTTTGAAAGTTGGTTATAATTTAGGTACTTTTCTTCCCTCACAATTACATCTACTGCAGGTTAAATTTGCAAACATTATCATTAAATAGTAACCAAGTTTTATATATGTTCCATTTAAGTTATTAAATCTTGACATTCATTAAAAGATATTTTTGTAACAATTGATCAATATTGAAACTTTAGTGTAACATTGAAGAAACTTGGTTACCATTTGGTGATATATTTTTAAATTTTGAATAGTTGATGCACTAATTATGATTAGCAAAACTTTAATCGACATTTTCTAACATTGATTAACCAGCATGCGTCGCATAACGGAGAGCATCAATCCAAGGATAAAAATGTAAATTGGTGTCAAAACAGTAGACGTTCTAGGAAACCGAAGCATCAAGGACCTGGTGGCATGGGTAAGATGGTCATTTACATAACTGCTTTAAAAATCTTGATCACAATTTATATGATCGGGGACATGATAAGAAACATTTTTTCTTTTTAAAAAAAAATTTAGGTCATGGGACAACATCCCATAACCACGTGGCTGAAGTTTCCAAGCCGCCACCTGGACCGAGAATGCCGGACGGTACACGCGGTTTCACAATGGGACGGGGCCGACCACTTGGTTGATATTAAGAACCCAAGGCTCGTTTGTCTAGATTTGATCTTTTTGTGCACCAATTTATGCAATCAAAATCTGGATTAGGGCCCCTTAAAATGTGTGATTATCTGCAAACTCGAATGATTTGTGGATTAATTTACTTTGGTGTTGCTGTGTAAAATATGGCCACTTAAGTTTTATGGTGTTTTCAAGGTGGTGTTATGTGGGTTGGAATGTCAAACATTTTCCTTGATTTGGGTTCAAAGTTCAAACATGTTGGGACGAGTTTGCTTGTCAAAATTATAAATATATAATATGAACGTTTTATATATGGTGAATATGAATTATTTTTTGTCAAATTTAGAAACTTTTTTTTGTAGTATTTCTTGAATTATACTTGGAATCGTAATTACACTTTTAGATAAGCATGTTTATGGGTTACACGTGATGATTTATTGGATAAGATAGAGAATTCTTGTGTTAGGATTAGATTCTAATAGTTCTGTGTTTTTGTTCTTCCTTGAATGCCTATAAGGCTATAATCGTGAATACGTATGGGTGTGCGTATCCTTTTGTCATCGAGATAGACCCAAAAAAAGATAGAGCCAAAAAAACGTATCTCAGTCATTGGCCAAATCAAGCCACCGATTACACCCTTTTGAGCCCATAATAACTTTTTGCAATTAGAAGCCCAGGCGAAATATTTATAAGCACAAATAATTAAGTGATTATAGACGCAATGAGAGAACCTCGCACTTCATGTCACCTAACTTTATTACTCACTAATATTATTATCAGGTTAATTCAATATCTTAAAATCATTGATTATTAAAATTACCAACATATTAATGTATATTGATAGAGCACTCATCTTGAGGTGGGCTCACTAGATGTTTTCAGTAGTTATCCGCTTCGCACTTGACTACCAATCGTTTACAGTGTATGAGGTTGTCAACATACAAATGCATTTGGATGATCTTTAACATGTTTTTGACTTGTTTCCTGTTTAATATGACTTTTTTTTTTTTCATTTTGTTCTTTTAGCGATTTGATAGATTTGATCATTTGGAGATGAAACTGTAGTGGAACTCAACATATTCTTTTCGGTATGTAGTAGAAATTGTATTTTTTTTTTTTTGGGTTCTTTTTCTTATTTATTAATCAAATTTAGATAAACAAGGCCCAACACTGAAAACAAGGATCCGTTGACCCAAAACCAACGACCCATATTGCATGATCAGAATCGTCGTCGATGTTGGCCCAGACTCTTGATCGAAAAATAATACGAAAACAAAAACTCTTATTGATTGATCAAATCTGATCAACTTTTGTATATAATTAAACCGGGACAATTACAATGACTCCTTAAACCCCTATTTATAACTGAACAATTGTAATCCTACTCAAATTATGAAACCAAATAAACAATTAAAAAAACATATCTAGTAAACATGATAAACATTACAGATTAAATGCAACACTATAATTATCTATATATTAAACTTCAATTTATCTCGTCCTTTTTACAAGATTCAGAATTATCTCCAATAATCACCCCCATAATTCTGAATCTGGTAACTCGATCATTTGTTTCCTACCGGAAACTCTTCGAGATCACTGACTGTGTTGTTTCGGTCCCCCCGAGCTCTACCATTCCCGTGACCTTTTCTTTGATCAGTCCGTCGATCTTCAGACTTCGCACCACTAGTCCGTCGGCTGCGATTTTGGTCACCTGGTTGAGCAAACAAAAGTCTGTCTTGATCTTTACTTCCATCTTGGACTTTACACACCACGCCCGGTGTTCTTTAACAGAATCCACCACTATAATATCACCACCAAAAAAAACCATGCGAACACTTGAACTAGAAAAACTCCCACCGATAATCATCAATAATTAATTAAAAACTTGCTGAAAATATTGGCGGTAAACGTCTTTTGCTACCTTTCATACGCTGCATTTACAACCTTCTTCTCTTCTGAGTCACAACCAAAAGAAAACCCTTTTTTTAGATACAATCCTTTCTTATCCTCGTAAAAATAATCTCCAAACTGTTTTCTTTGTGTTTCTTTGGATTTTCTTTGTTGCGGATAACAATACACGAATCAAATTTACCAATTCAAATCAAAATCATTCTTTAATCTTTCTAATACGTTACTTACTGCCAAACCAAAACAAAACTTTCTATCTTTGATCTCTTGATCCCAGTTAAATAACCTAAAAGTATGCTTTTGATTATCTTTTCTCTTTCGATGCGCACAACAAAAGAAACTAAAATTAATGCTCAACAAAGAAGAAATCCTTATATAATCTTGATATTTGTTTTTGTTGACAAAAACGACCGCCTGTCTTTCCCGTCAACGGCAACCCGAAATTATGTTATTGCGTCTCTTTTCTTAAACAAAAAATTCCTTACCTCGATCCGAAAAACAACTCCGACTGTCTCCTGTTTTCGTATGAGGTTCACCGTGCTCTGATACCAATTGTTGGCCCAAACTCTTGATCGAAAAATAATACGAACACAAAAACTCTTATTGATTGATCAAATCTGATCAACTTTTGTATATAATTAAACCGGGACAATTACAATGACTCCTT
>WOUH02000028.1:6886741-6910893 GCA_009936405.2 Stevia rebaudiana | reverse complement strand
AGGGTTTCCCCTTGGTTGCACTTAATGAGGAGGCTATATAATAACATCTAAGGTTCACGAATTCACACTCTTAACCTTCTATAGAATTCATAACCCTAATCACCTTCATAGCCTCTCTCTCTCTCTCTCAAACATCCCATCAAGAACAGTGCAACCTAAACAGGAACTCGATCAGATCTGCTGTCTACAATCAATATTGTGTTCTCACCGCGTTCTCAGAGTTAACAGGTTTCATCTAATCTATCTGATTTATTATTATTATCATGTTTACTTACTAGATTAATCAGGAATCGATCAACAGATCGGTGACGGGATGGGGCTAGAGGGTTTAGAGTTATCGGTTATGGGGAAGGTGCCGGTGGGTGATGAATGCGTCGATGGGTGTTGATGCTGGTGGGCTTCATATTCAAACCCATTTGGGTTTTCTAGAGAGAGAGTGCAGGAGAAATGGGTTCTTGAATAAAGATATGAATTGTGTGATATGACTTTTGAGAGAGATGGAAGATATTCAAATTGAGAAGGATGGTAAATTATTTAATAACTTTTTAAGTAATAAAAAAATAAAGAAAAAAGAATAAATTACGTGGATCATTATGGAACACACAAAATGTGTTTCCATGGTTTCACTTTAAAGGTGAGTTTTCACATTATATATACTCTATATAAAGAGGGATGATAGAATAAAAACTCATTTGAATTAAAAAAAACACTAAAAACTCATATATAACAATATTATTATTACTCTTTTAAAATGATTGGTTTTATATACATTTTCGTCACTTTTTATAAAAAAAAAAATTAAAAAATGCATAATATTTTTTTTTAATTATGTAAAAAATAACAAAATACCACGTCTATTTAATGTTTAAGCACATGTTACATATGTAACATAACAAGTTACATATGTAACATTTGACAAATTTTGTAAAAAATAATTTTTTTTAGAAAGGTCCACACGGAGATATATATATATGTATATATAAATATATAGGGAGATGTTTATATATATATGCCTATAGGGGATGGATAATTACGAAACTCACATGAGTTGAGAAACTTTAGATACCCACATTTGTAACATATTTAACGACTTTTTTTTCGAAATTTCAATTCTTGTAACTTTATATTTTTTATATAAATTATACATTAAAATCTTAACCTTTTGGTAAAAAAAATTATAAAAAAGTGCCAATTAGTTTGAAAAATATAGTTTTTTTTTTACAAATTTCAGAGAATTGTAACATATGTAAAATGTTACATATGAAACACATTAGACTGAAAATATAAAAAGACGAGTTTTGTTTTCTATTTTTGGGGTATTTTTTTATTTTGTTTCCAAAAACCATAAACTTCATCTGGTTTCTGGGCTTGTCATCTCGTATATTTATGATTTTGGGAGGCAAACAAAGGTTGAAGATGAAATTTGGAGGGAATTATTGGGGTTGAAGTAGTTGAAGGATAAAGGTATGCGACCAGACACTCAGACTGCAATGGTTTGAGGGGTATATCGGTAATGAGGAGGTTCTTAATAAACCTTAAAATTAAAGAAAACTTAGAAAACCAATCATAATATTATCAGTGTTGTAAAAATCGGACTAGGCGTCCGCCAAGGTTCTAAGCGCCTCCTAAGGACTCGATTTTGACATCGGCGGTTGTCTAGGCGGACAAAAGTCGGTCAAATTCTCAAAAAGTCGGTCAAAAAAGTTAAAATTTGTCAAATTTTGGATAAAATCAATCAAAATTGTCTAATATTTATTAAAATTTGTCAAGATCTTCAAAGTATAATAAAAATATAATTATTTGTATATATTTTATATAAATTTTGTATATATCTATATATATTAATATATATATAATTTTACATATAAAATTTTGTTAAATTTTAACCCCCTAGCGCCTTCTCCAACCTTGACTATTATTAATCAATTTTTTTCTTTCATTTTTTGTTTTCTATATCTTTTAATTATAATATTGGAAATGTAACAAAACGATAAAAAAATAAAAAAATAAAAATTATGTGGCTTATACAATTACATATATGTAACTTGTATGTTATCTATATGCATGCATATTGAATGAAATACATTTATGAAGATTAATTAGTTACATACGTAACTTTTTTGTTACATATACGTAACAGAGCTCCATATTTTTTTCCAAGGTTTTTTTTGTTTAGTGTATTTATAATCTTATAAATTAAAGTAATGAAAACTAAAATTTTAGAAATTTAATTGATCTGAGAGGTTTTCTTAGTTTTCTCCATATTTTGAAGTTTTCTTATGATCCATCCCCCTATCGGTAATTTATTTTAAATAAACAGAAAATTTATTTAAATTAATGACGATGACTCAATTAACTGAAATCAGAAATCACGGTGATGCATAATAAACATCCGATGCGAGAGATAATTATAGTGACATTAACATCAAACCACATGTAGTACACAAATTAGAGTTACTCAAGTAATTATATGGAATACATTTACAGATTTTATATCGGTTATTAATGTTTGTATCCCAAGTTATCGGAAGTCATGATGATATTAGTAAAATAAGTTACAAATCATACACCAAACAAAATAGACTTACGATCGACTAAACTGAAATATGTAACACTAGAAGTTTGAATACATCTTGATAAACAGTTCAACGATTTATGATTGAAAACTGCCTAGACGTATGACTATGTCTACAAACGTGTGGACCGTCACAACATTGATTTAATTTATCAAAACAGTATTCATACATTTTTTAAGCGGAGTCTGGAGATTGGAAGTATATATAATATATCTACTATTTTCATCAAACATTATACTTCCGCCACTAGCTATATTCAATACCCGTTTGAATGAAAGCAAATTATTACTTTTTTTTCGAATTTATTTATAGTGCGTACATGTTTGAAAGAATGCATAGGGACACTGATATATGACAATTCCCTTTAGAGGACTCACATCTCATTTCTTGTCCTCTCCTCCATCCTCAAATTAAGAAGAAAATATACAAAAAAAAAAAAAAAATGTAATTTTAGTTTTATATTAGATTCCTCATCCTTATTTCAATCTACACCTATATTTTAGGGGGAAACTGGCTCCATCCCTTATTTTTTAGGGTAATATTTAAATCCTCATATCAGTTATAGAATATTTTTATAAATGGTTGTGGATGGAGAAAGACGAAAAGATAAAAATAAAAATAGAAATAAATAACCTATTATATATGGTAAAAGTTTTTAAAACATGAAATAAATTTATAAGACTGATTCTTAGTTAAAATATAGGAATGAGGGTGGATAACGTACTCTTTATGCTCTTGTTAAAGAAGAAAAGATATACTGTACAAATTAAAGGTGTTTTTATCTATACTATATTATAATGTATTTGAGACGGGCAAAAGTGTTTTTTCACAAAATCTCTTAAATTTAAGTAAATTGACGGTTAAACAAGTTTCCTTAAATTTCTCACCCACTTAGACATGTTTTCTTAAATTTCTCACCCATTAAGGCCACTTGGACATGTTTCTCTTAAATTTCTCAGCCACTAACCAAACAGTTACTCACCCACTAAGGCCACTTAGACATGTTTCCTCAAATTTCTCACTCACTAACCAAGCAGTTAGAGAGTGAATTTCGGGAAGTGGGTTAAGTGGTTACATATGAAAAACACTATAAATACAAAGCAAGGACATGCTTAATTTAATTGTTTGTTGGTAATGTACATGCATTCGTTGGACCAGATACATAGTTCAATGAAACCAATGCAAACCAGATACATAGTTCAATGAAGCCAATATATCTACATGAGAAGGTAATTTATCATACTTAGTTTTTAATTGTGTTAATGTGCTTATGCCCTCTTGTGATATTACATTCAGGTATTCAGGTAGAAACACTACATGAAAGATAGCCACAAGAAATAAGAAAAGAAGAAGAGCTTGTTAAATCCCTTCAATTTGTTTCTCAACAATCACAAATAGTAAGTCTTTTATCAGGATCAACAAACCCAAAAATCCCCCAACTTTATGTGATGTTTTAGATCTTCAAAGTTTCTATAGCAAGTTAAAATCGAAAACTCTTTTTATTAAAGCAAAAACCCATCTTCTAATTTCCCACGAGATCCACATTTTTTATTTTGAAACTCCCCTGCTCATAACAATTAACAAATCATTTGCTTTCAAAATTCTGTTAAACTATGGTCAGAAATCAAACTCAACAAAGATGGAAATCAAAATTGGGTGTTATAGGCAACAATAAACATAATTAACTGTATCGACTCCGCAACAGCGCCCAGGTATCTCACTAGTATAACTATGAAATATGCGAAGTCTGAATAATGTCATCATGTTGAAATTTAAATTTTTAAATTTTGAATATTTAGTAAATTTGTAATTCACTGGTCTCTATTGTGAAAATCTAACATATGAGTAAGAGTGACAACTTTGGATAGAAGCTTTTGATCTGACCTTACGAAGACAAAAAATGGATTCACGATAAGATATCAATCTCAATCATTATTCATTTTTTTTAAGTGAATTATACGAAAGGTCCCTGTGGGTTACTTGTATTACGCTTTGGCTCCCCAGCTTAAAAAACTACACAAAAGATCAAATACTATACGAGCGGTTAACATAAAAGGCCACCACTCACCGCTACTCATCTGCCATCTCCATTGACGTCACTTCATGGTCCATAACTTACTTCTCCCCTTAGGTGCCACCCACTAACACCTTACCTCCGCGCCATCGCCTCCCCCGTCGAAGTGTGACCACCAAACAAGTGACCACATATCTTTCTCTCATTAGATCTAAATCGTCGCACAAGAAAGCACTAATAATCCCCTTGTTACTAGTTCGATTCCCAACCATTCCTATCGCCTTTGTTTAGAATTGCACGTATAGAGATTCAAAAAAGAATCAACCTGATCCAAATAATAATCTATATGGGATTTCAAAAAATATTAATTGAAAGTCGACCCCGAGGAATCAAAGAATTACAGATGAATTTACAAAAGAATACTTTCTCGCAAACAAGTACTTATTTATATAATTCAACGGCAACAAACAAAACTCTCTTAGCCTAGAAACAAGTAGATTTATAGAAAGACTTGTGTCAGGTACAAGAATGAGTGGATTGCCTTAAAGAGGTGAGTCAAAGGAAGGCTTCTTCTCAGTGAACGTACTATTACGATCCCAACATGGAAGCTGATTCCAACGTAGTGGAAATTGTGGGAAACCGACCACTAATGTGTCCAGCTTTACAGAGGAAAATAGGACCAACAATACCAGAGAAATCGGTGCCCAAGAGAGGGCAGTTGAGCGATGAATTTTGACCAAGAAATTGTGAAACTGTTAAGATCTTTTTGTTATGAATTGTGAATTTGTTCAAATATGTAACCACTCGGTTTCTTAGGTATATGATTTGATTTCTTAACTACTATTCAGACATGAATGGTTTTTGAGAAGAAACGGACCAGAAAAGTTAACAATCCAGAAGTAACCAGAGAAGATGACAGGAGAGTCGCTGGAGAAGATGAACGGGAGATGGCTGGTAACGGGGTGGGTTGGTGGGCCCCACCAGATACGGGTTGTATGTATGTATATGCATTTTACTTTTCTGTTTATTTTTAATTTCAATGTTAATTTGGTCTTTTTACAGTCACTTGACGGAAAAGCTAACTGACATCTAAGGCATGAACCAAATAATAATACGAGTAAACCACATGAATCCTTAGATAATTCACTTTTTTTTATATTTTAATTGGAGTGAAATCTCATAATAAAATTTAACTATGTATGCTTTCTTATTGGAAATATATCAAATTTAATCTCAATTTAGTTAAATTTTCTTTTTTTTACTTCTTAGTTTTAATGTGTGTGTTTTGACAAATATATATTCTCACCTTCTTACACTCTTATCAATAATACCACCTCAACTGGATGAAAAATGATATAGTTTTAAACAAAAAAGTACATAAACTGATAAAAGTAATCTCTCTAGTTTGGATTATGATTTAAAATCAGACCGTTTAGAATTTTTTTTATAAAAAAATGTTTACCGTTCAGAAAAAGTAAATGATCGGTGGACAAAATCATAAAACCGGCAAAGTGGCAGGCGAACCACGAACCAATGAACCACCAAAACATGATTGTAGCTTAGGCCCAACAGAAAAACTAGTTTGTGCTTACTTTTACCAAGCTTTTTGGCCCAACAAACGCAACATTGATTTAAGTTTCTAATCTCTAAAAGTTAACCCAAACTAATTGGTCAAACCTACGGCCCAAGCTTTATTTTTTATTACATTTTTTAACAAGCTTAAACCATTGCATAGCAAGAAGCTATCGGAGAACAAATCCAAGTACAAACAAAAAGGCCAACAAGCATGACCCACTAGATAAAAACAAAAGGCATAAACAAGCTCAACTAAAAACTAAGGTTACAAAAGTCGGCCTGCAAGGGCTTGGAATCACCGTGCACTCGCTCCAATAAGGTGTGTAAAGCGATTTTATGCTATTCCGAGGAGGACTAAGGATGATTCGGTCAAAGTCAGCACTCTGAGAAGGTCCGAGGTGTGTGGTATTGTGGTGTGTCTATCATTTTAATTTATTATGATTATATATAGAAATAGTTTGATGCGATTATTGATTTGAACATGTATTTTATGAAAATTGGTAAATTTATTATATTTGACGTGTATATAATCTCTTAAAAATAAAGTTCTTTATATACATAATCTCTTAAAAATAAAGTTCTTGCTAGTTTACCATGCTCCCAACTCCCCGGTCGACCGACATCGGTGCGTCTAACAATTTTTGCAACCTTGCTAAAAACTGAATACATTTTTGGCAAAATAACAACAATAGCAACTTCCAGACCAGCACCACGATAAAAAACAACCAACAACAACACGAAACACCTCCCATCGAAGCACGGTGAAGACTAAGATGTTCCAACACCGAAGACCTCCAACAACCACCAGAGCATAACAGACTAAAAGACAACTAAAACTCCACCCCAAAAGCCATTATGACATCCACATACACGCCCCAATTTTGATTTTACATTATGTTTTTTTTTGTTTTTTTTGTTTTTTTTCAGTTTGTTATTCCTTACTGTCATTCATGTAACAATGTGATTATCGTCACGTCGTGCCAGGTTTCGATATCAATTTTAATTTAAAACCAAACTGTCACAACGTATGGGCATAGCCCGCTAATTCTAATTATAACACAACACAGACACGTAGTGTATCTTCATAGATTGGGGGAGTATTAAATAAAACCCAAAGCAACTATACAAGTTTCTATATTATTGAATCAAGCATGCATGTTATTGTTATAACTTATAGATTACCCGCATGTTAGGGACTAAGTACGACACCAAAAGAATCAAGGTAGATACCATAAAATCCAACAATCTTACCTTTAGCGATAGTAATAGAGAAATCAACCTCCCCAATTGTCCCATACGTATTTTTGTTGGTCAAAAAAGTCAAAGATGTAATTAGAGTGAAACCACGAAACTCTCCGACTCTTCCTTTGATCTTGATGATCTCCTCATCGTCGGCAAAGCGAATCAGGCATGGTGTTGAAATAACTTAATTAGAAGCAATATATTTTACACTATTTAGTAAGATATTTCTAGGTAAGTAAATAGATATTTCAGTATTTCACTTTTATACAAGATTCAATTAATTAAACTCTTTCACTTATGGTTTTGAGATTATCCACCAATTCGAGGAGTATCGATTCGTCTGCCATCTATGCAGGCGAATCAATGAAAGCACCAATGAAGTGAATCGAAAAGAAATTACAGTAAGTAGAAATAGTCAACACAGATTTATATAACTCAATTTGAAGAAGAAGATGGGAATACAGAGAGAAATGAGATGGGAAACTAAATCGTTCTTACACAAGTTCATTCATGCCCTTATTATCTGAATCAACTACTTCATATCCATCGACGATTGTGGCTCACTTTCATATTCGTTGGGCTGCTTGAGCTCATTTAGTGGGCTGCCTTAACTGGGCTAGTTGGGCTCGGGTACGGTTCATAACACCTTATAGGTAAATCCAATCGCATCAACGACAACTCCACTACGGATATTGATCTTGGTAATCCTACCATCGGGTATGACGGACCATGGATGTTCTCCACCGTTACCACCCCATGTTCCAACAGGTATCGTGTTCTCATCCTGCAATGAAAATCGTGTGAAATAAAAAAAATTACATTAATTTATAAACAATTCAAGCTTATGGTGAAATAGTGTATACCATTTTCAAATTTTTATCTAACTCGGAAGATCGAATTGAGGGAGTTAGGGGAAGATATGTTGAACGGTAGCCTCAACACATGTGTGTTTATATATTAGGGTAGATCAAAATGTCATTTTTTTTTAATTATAACTTTAATTGATTTGTTTCTCGAATCTCGATTGGTGAATTGACTTGTTTGGTGGCACTCTTCTAAGGCCGGCCAATTGCCTTTGATAAAGTCTTTAATTAAACAAATAAACAATATGGAAAGATAGATCACCCACCAAAACGATGACACTCTCCGGCTATTTGACTATGGGTAAAGTCAATAAAACTAATCAATTAAACATTATGGAAAGATAAATCACCCACAGAAACACAAACGATGGAGAGTTGTTTAACAAATTTTCGCTGTTTTTTTTTTTGAACGGCTAAAATTTTATTAAGAACAAGCTAAACTAGCAGAAAGCTAGAAAACGTTTGAAACACCAGGATATACATATGAATTGTTTCAATCAAAACGAAATTACACCATTGATCTCAATCAACACTATGCATCTTTGCTCGATGTTTGACCCAAAAGAAACTCAGCCGTTTTATTTCTTCGAAGAAGCCTTGGGTAGATGTTCTATGGAAAAAAGTAACCTTGTGGAAAAAAAAAAAGTAAAAATGTTCGAACAAAATGTGATAGACGTGTTAGAATTAGCGGATTTTGTCGCACATTGTGCGATGACATTGACATATTTAACTATGTAAAGGGAAAGGTATGAAGTTGTGGCGACTTGGTTTTAAATAAAAATTATTAGAAAATTAACTATGTCGTAACAGTACATTCATCCAATTTTTTTATATGTATTGATACCCGCCCCTAATTTTGTTTTCACTAAAGTTTCTTGCCCCCATGATTTTACAGAACAACTTTGGATTTTTAATGCTTTGTGTTTGAGCTGATTATACTTATACACGAATTGAACTCTTAAAGATTGGATTGTGAATTGTATAATTGGGCTTGAGAATTTGAAAGACCCTCTTTTTCTTTCGTATCTCGTGGTCGAGTTTTCACGAATTGAAAGCGAAAGTTACAAGTCAATAAACATGATTTTTATTATGATAATATAATAGTGCAACGAAAATATTATAGTGGTTAAAATTGTAAAAGAAATAATGTACGATGGCCATTCTAAAAATATTTCACACAACTGTTTTCTCATACAAATACTCTTTCTTTGCGTTGTTTATCAATTATCAGTCGACCCCTTCTGAACCTGAACGAAAAATAAAGCCGAGAAATTTTGACGCGAAAATCTCTAACCAATGGTGAGTGAAGTATCAGATCCGATAAATAAATTACTCGTATCGTTTCATTTACTGGTTGATTTCATTTCAGTTTTTTGCGCTTATCTTAATCGTTCCTGCATTTGTAAGTTTTAATCCGCGAACTGAAAATTCAATTTCAGTAAATTCAGAGATCAGGAAGCTATTTATGTCATTTCAATCTCTGTTCTTGTTCTTCGATCTATTGTTGGGAATTGCTGTTTGATCTTTGTGATCGGTTGCTTGTTTGGTTCTGGGGATTTTATGATCTATGTGAGTCAGATCTGGAGGAAAGTAGTACATCTTTTCTAAGTAACAGTTTTAGTTTGATAATTAAGGTGAATTAGGGTTGTTTTTTGGACCATTAACTGACATAAATTCATTTCGTGCCTCTTTTTAATTTTAATAAACGGCATTGTCAAAGGAAATATAAGATCTAGTTTCTGATACACTAGCATTAGAGAATGGAAGCAACAATTGGGGAAAGACATAATGATCTTTTAATTATATTTTGTGAATATAATTAGTTTTTAACTTACTTGTGCATAGTTGTGATGTGTTCATATACTTGTAGCAATATCTCAATCTATATGTAAGATCAATATTTTAAAAAAAAGATGCATCAAGAGTTGTTCAAGAACATTATATAAGTAATGAAGTTATGATGTAAATATATAATCATGTTTGATGCTTCTTGTAATTAGGAATCTTGCCCTTCAGTGAAGAACATTTTACTATTGGATTCAGAGGGAAATCGCGTAGCTGTGAAGTATTATTCAGATGATTGGCCAACTAATAGTGCAAAAGAGGCATTTGAAAAATCCGTGTTTACCAAAACTCAAAAGATAAATGCACGCACAGAAGGTATGATTGATGATTAATGATTGATTGAAAATCCATTTTAATCCTTCTGCTAGTTTGATGCTAAATTGATATGATTTTATGATTGTGCATTCATAAACAAAGAACCAAGAGTGATAGATGAATCCCATGTTGGTAGTCATGATGTCTTTATAAATTTAACTATCAGAACTTAATAGTTAGAGAATAAACGTATATTATAGTTTATTTAGATCCTTGTAAACTCTTGATGATAACTTGGTGAGTGACAAATCAAACCTAATCTTATTTTAAGTCTGAAAATATAAAAATAAAAAAAAACATGATTTTGTTTATCAGCTAGCTTCTTTCCAATCGACCATGTAAGCTTCATCAAATTCGGATACAAAAACAACTTACGCGGAATTAACAAAACGGTTTTTGTCTTGATATCAAAACAGTATGTTCACCTGCATCATAAATTAATAATTACTTGTAACTTAAAGCCTTTGTTGTTGTATGCACTTATAGATTGTTTTCTACAAATATTTTTTCATTGATTACTTTGTAACTACGATTATAGCTTTAAGTTTATTAGCATGCATAATCACTAGTTTAATACCCGTGTATTACACGAGGTTACATAATCAACACTTATAACTTTATAATTGAATCATTGCATATATATATATATTAAGTTGCTATGTCATTAAACCTTTAACAGAAGACTGTTAAGACTTGAAACGTTAGGGACTTAAACTTAAGACCTGAAACGTTAGGGACGAAAACTGTTAAGACTTGAAACGTTAGGGACGAAAACTGTTAAGACTTGAAACGTTAGGGATGAAAATTTTTAAGACTTGAAACGTTAGGGAGGAAAATTGCTAAGACTTGAAGCTTTAGAGACCGTTTTTGTAGACGGTGGACTGAAACTGTTAAGTATTGCAAACCTTAGGAATAGAAAGTGCAGTTTAGTTTTTTAAATATTTAAGATAAATATTTAATTAGATAATAACAGATTCTGGAATTTAAATCTATTTTATATTTTAAGATAAAATAAAAGTATAAAAGAATTCAAAATATCAATATAATTAATTTAAATAATCAAAAAACTCTTGAATAATTGAGAGAATGCCATGTGGCATTTTTTAGAATGCTTTATCAAGGAAAAATATTATAGTATCTCCTCCCTGTTTTCCCCTTTAAAAGGTCAAAAAACCTGTTGAGATTTGAGAATGAAGTTGAAAAACTCAAGAAACTTTTATTTATTTCTTTTCTACTTATCTTAACTAACATGTAGTGTTTGGTTTGGATTAATATGCAGCTGAAATAGCAATGTTTGAGAACAACATTGTCATTTACAAATTTGCACAAGATCTTCACTTCTTTGTTACTGGAGGTGATAATGAAAATGAACTCATTATATCCACTGTTCTTCAAGGTTTCTTTGATGCAGTTGCTCTACTACTTAGGTAGTTTGGAATTAATTTATGTATCACTTCATCCACCTTTTTATTTTTAGGACATTAATTCACTAATAATATTCATTATTAATTATTATATGTTGAATATTAATTATTATATGTTTCAGGGGCAATGTGGACAAGAAAGAGGCCCTTGAGAATTTAGATCTTATTTTATTGTGCCTTGATGAAATTGTTGATGGCGGGTAAGATACATCTTAACTTATCTTCATTATGCAACTTATTTATTATTATTTATTAATTCTCAAGATATTACTTTAATTTGCAGAATCATCTTGGAAACAGATGCAAATGTCATTGCTGGTAAGGTTGCAAGCCACAGTGTAGATTCAGGGGCTCCTCTATCAGAACAGGTAATTACTAAATTCCCCCCCCCCCCCCCAAAAAACACAATTTTTTTATTTTCTTTGTTTTATATATTTTTACTATTTTATAAGTCAAAATTGTGAATCATCTTTGACTTTGCAGACAATAAGTCAAGCATTGGCAACTGCACGAGACCATCTTACGAGATCTCTCCTCAAGTAATAAACTTTGAACCGAATTACAGAAAAATGGATTTAAAAAAAAATTATTTATCATTCTCACTAAGATTCTGACTTTGATTTGAATTTGATAATTTCAGTGTATGATGATGATGATACAATTTGGAGTTGAACAAATACAGTTTCTTGATTTCAAGTTGTATTCTGCAGCAAAGGGAGAACATTAAATGCAGTGGTTTTTTTGAAAATCAGACATGAGTTGGTATCTTTTATTATTCTTGTGTTTCTTATAGATCATTCTCATCAACTTCAAATGAGTTATCATTAAAGTTGGTTTTTGTTTTAGTCAGATAATTACCATTTGCTGAATTTCAATATTCCATCTTCAATAGTGAGAAAAATTTGTGTATTTTGAATATTCTTATGGAGCTATTGTTCTTTTCCTTATAGGTTTTATTATGTCTTGAGTTCTTTTTTTAACTAGGCTGGTAGAGTTCATTTGAGAGAATAATTCACATAAATCAACAATAATTCAGTATGGCCACATAATTATTATTGTTTCATCATTATCGTACTCAATATATCACACATAAAGGTAGGGTCTGAGGAGGTTACGATGTGTACAACCTTACTTTTACCCCGTAAGAATAGAGAGATTGCTTTCAATAATATCCTGGCTCATTAGTTTCACATAATTATGTAAAATAACGTTAAAATTATTGCACTTTTACTTTTGACCTTCGATAGACCACACATGTAATTGTTTTTGGTTTTTATAGACCATGGAAAATTATTTATAGCGTATTCTTAGTAACATATAAACAGATTGTTCCAACTAGGTGACTTGATGATTCCTAATTGAAACCCGAGCTTGAATTCATACTTGAAACTTTGATTCGAGTAGCATTTATTCTTTTCAAAATTCTATTATAATTTAAATATATTTTTTTGACGCAATCTCACTCTAAATCTATCCCTAAATTCACACAACTTGTCTAAATCAGGACTAGAAACGAGTCACCCACAACCACATCAGAAGGGGACACCATGTAACACACTTGGATACCATTGAGCCAAAGGCCCTTTGGTGTTTAAATACTTATAAAGTCGCTTAAAGTAATAAATAAATGTGCTTATATGATGTGTTTATATGATTTTTACATGGCAAGCTTTGGCAAGCTTTACGTAGAAAAGAATGAGAACAATATACTTGAAATCATAAGAACAAGATAAATAAATTAGTGAGCATACTACTTACATAACATAATGGGACGTGATAATATTATAAAAACATTCTAACAATCGTTTTCAAAATCCGCATAAATCTATTTCTTATAGAATTTAAAATCTGTATGGCAAGGCTTGTTCCATTTGCATAGCCATTGTAGATTCAAGTTTATATTAAAGTAAAGATCAGAGATAACATAACATACACATACGAATTTAGGAGTTTTGGAAATGATTTAAACTTGTTTAATGCTTGTTTACAAAAGTAGACTGATTTCAAACTATTTTTTTAAGTTTTAAGCAAGTTCAGCTGGAATTTACAAAACTTGCCCAAAATTACAAATTTAGGCAGGAATATCGGTGAATTATGATTGAAATTTTTGCCGAAATAGTGAAACTGAAAACCATAAACGTTCTAGAAACACTTTAGTTTCCAACCAGACAACCAGATTGATTTTTAACCAACTTGTTTGTGGCTGCAATGCAAATCTGCCTTGAATTGGTAAAACATTAGCATAAATCAATGATCACAAACCAAGCAACTTGCTGTCATTCTTTTAATCTTGAAGGAGATGATATCATAACTAGATTAAAAACTTTATAATAAAAAAAAACTATAGATTACTCGAGAACAAAAGATGAATTAACACCCATAAAAGAAAGTAACAAAGAACAAAACCGACGAAACTAACGGTTTATAAAAGTCAAAAACTAACAAAAAATTAGCACGCACGCACGTTCCTAACATCATACTAACCGACAACCAACACCATAATAGTAGAATACAACCTTTCAGGGCACAGAAAAGCAGCAGCAGCAGCAAAAGCCAACTACTTTAATATTTTATCGTTCGGTTATTTCAAGCTTGAATTATTGCCACTTTTACAAGACCCTGAAAAACCTGAGTCAGGTATTAACTGATTAGTAACTGTTTTGCCAAAGTTGTTGTGACTGCTGCTGAGGTTTCGGTTGGTTTTGGGACCCACCAACAAGAGACCCGTCTCTAGGGTTTTGCTGCAGTTGATGTTCTTGTGATATTCCAGTCTGCGAATGATAATAATTCGGGTAGTTAAGCGCGGCCCCACCGTAGCTCTGTGACGGTTGCTGCTGCTGCTGCTGCGGTGGTTGTTGTGGTTGACCTTGTCTGAACCCGCTTGGTTGCAGGTTTTGACCCTGGAAACTGTAGTATGTACTCGGTGGAACCGCTGACATTGTTCTTGAACCACCTCCGTGAACCCACATTGCTGAGTTCTCATTCTGAAAAAAGAAAAAAAAAAAAACATCACAAAAATACATGAAAAAAGATTTTAATAAAAAAAAGTTAATTTATTCAGTTGGTCCATATGGTATGCAGAAAGTAACAGGTTCGGGTTATGTACTTTCAACTCTGTAAATAGTCTGTGTATTAAGACTACTTTCTGTTAACTTATAGTGAAATCACCAAAATATCCTTTGACTTTGACTACAGAAATAGTCAAAAATCCTTACACTTATACTTGAAATCATGTAGCCCCACAGGTTGTAAATTGTGTACTATAATCAAGTTGAAAAAAGGAGGTTACATTGAGTTGGCGGTTGAAAAGCTTAATATTATTAGAATTACACTTTAAGAAACTTGACTTTTAAACTTTCTTAAAACAAAAAAACATTGCAAGAATACATGAAAAATAATAATAATAATAATAATAATAATAATAATAATAATAATAATAATAATAAAAAGTTAATTTATTCAATTGGTCTATGTGGTTCGCAGAATGTAAAAGGTTCGGGTTATGTACTTTCAAATTTGTAAATGGTTTGTGTATTAAGACTACTTTATGTTAACTTAGAGCGAAATGACCAAAATACCCTTTGACTTTGACTATACAAATAGTAAAAAATCCTGACACTTATACTTGAAATCATGTAGCCCCACAGGTTGTAAATTATGTGCTACAATCAAGTTGAAAAAAAGGAGGTTATATCAAGATGGCGGTTGAAAAACTTAATATTTTTTAGATTACACTTTCAGCAACTTCACTTTTTAACCTTTTTTAAATCAAAAGTGGTTAAAGAAGTGTAAACCAGAATACCTGTTGAAGCGAGAGCAACTGACTGTTATCTTTGTAATGAGCATTCAACACATCATCATAATTCAAAGTGGATCCTGCGGGCCCCGCAGGTTGATTAACTTGATAATTTCCAGGGATTTGAGCAGAATTACCAAAAGACCCATAACCAGATGGGACAGCTGCAGACTGAGGCAAACTGCTAACAGAAACACTGTTCTTGTATTGAGGAAGAACAGCTGCCAGCTGTTGATGATAACTGCTATTTCCAGCAAACGCTTGTTGAAATCCAGATGGCATGTATGTGTAATTTTGTGGTAAAAACGGGTAACTAATCATGTTTGCAAACGGGCCCAACGGGAGTGTGTGTTGAGAGTACGGGTGCACTGCAAGGTGTTGTGGAAGTGTGGGCCCGGTAGCAATGGTGTTGCCAGCTGGCGTTTGTTGTGTTGGTTGAGTTGATGAGAAAACACCCGTCTTTAACGCCTGTGATGACAATGACATCATGACAATATGGTAAATTTGTGTTTTATTAACAGAATTTAAAATCAGTAGAATATTATATACCTCTGCCATTGAAATTGTTGAACCGCTGATGGATGATGCTGAGTTATTACCATATTTAGTACCCATTGATTGACTAATAGGAAACGGTGAATATGACAGATCGGATTCTCTAACTGGATGACCATTTGCTGCTAACAATGTGTTTGGTAACGGGTTTGTGTATGCAGCCTGCTGCAAAAAAAATAAGAATAATAAAAATTAGCTCAAGAAATTAAAAAAAAAAAAATTGGTACAAGAAAATATCGAGTATGAATGGTTTAACTATCTATCTAACAATTTTTCTACAACATTAATACATAATGACCAAAAGAACATTTTTTTTTTAATAAAGATTTAACTATTATAGAAATTGAAGTATAGGTCTTTCAAATTAGGTTAGAAATAACTAAAAAAATTACAAAAATTATAAATCTTGAATATTAATCACAATATTTAGATGATGAGTTACAAAAAGTAAATCAAACACCCTTTAAATTGCATATTTATATCAGCCACCGTGGAGTTGTTTGGTAAAAAAAAACTTATAGGGAAGGTGTATAATAAAACAGAAAATATAAAAAAAAATATATATATAAACTAGTGCTACTGTAACCATACCATAACATTTGAGAAAGGAGTTGCATTTGGCATCTGAGTCGGTGTTTGAGATTGAGGGAAACCCTGATTCAACAGAGGCGTACTATCAAATGAAGGAAAACTATATTGATTCCCGTGTGCCACATCAGCATTTTCTTGCTTCAACACCTCTGTTTGTGAAGCAGAAGGTAAATCATAATTCCCAGAATTTGGTCCCGCTTGATGGACCGCGTTGTTTTCGCCCGTTATCATTGACTCATTACCGTAATACTCCGAATTTCTGCAAAAATAAAAAAATATAGTTTTACCTTTACATAGAACGGGAAATATAACGCAGTAGATAAACAAGAAGCGGGTCAAATGGGTTAAAGTTGTACCTGGTTTCAGAAGGCCCAACAGATGAAGAATCAAGTTCAGGAGGCGTTTCTTCTGATTTGTTTCCTAACTGTCGCGATGTGAAAGATCCAGGAAAACCGGTATTCATGGTCAAATTAAAGCTCCCGAAACTCAAATGTGAGCAATCAGAGGTTTGAACTTGCAAGTGGTTTGGAATTATAACAGCGGGTATTTCTTCTTCTGGTTCATCCAACTGTCTTTCTTCTTGTATATTCAGTTGCTGCATGTTTGCACTCACTGATGATGCTAACACATCATCATCCTCAACTGAAAATGTCAAATTTTTATTTGAAAAAAAAATTCAAATATTACTATTAGCATTTACTAAAAAAACGAAACTATGTGAAAATAACACAAATTAAATAAATCTTCCAACTTAAAAAAAAAAATAATGTTATTCAAATTTTGAACATCTTTAATATGTTACATATACCTTCATTATGCTCAAAAGCATGATCCTCAGAATGAAACGAATCCACATTTTGATACAAATCATTGTCATGAAGCGGTGCACTCACAGATGTATCATCCTGAATGTTTCTATTTTGAACAGTGTTTGCATTGTATTCTTCATAAACATTTTCATCTTCTGCTTCAGTTTCTTCAATCTGAGAACCGACAAACTGATTGCTTCTTTCATAACCAACATACTCAGACTCAACATGTGACTCGGGTCCCACAACAGATTGCACACCAACGGTCTGCGGTTGTTCAATAACAGGCCAGTCATCATCATGTTCTTGATGCGTATCTGGTGCTTTATACACATTGTCATCCCATGAATTCGGCTCGTAATGTGTTGATGGCGGTTGAGGTGGAACCGGTGTGCTATAAACCTTGTTTTGTGGTTTGCCCATTTTTACGATGTCAGCCATTGACTTTTGACCTGGTGCACCCAACCAAGCCGGTTGGAATCCAGAAGATGGCGGTTGTGAGACCGTTGCAGTTGCATCAGTTACACTGAAAGTTGATGGTTTATTTTCATAGCTAACAGAGCCACTGCAGTAAACAAATAGAATAATAATTAATCTTTACATATACAAATAGAGGATTTAATTACACAAATGGTCCATGTGGTTTGCAAATAGTAACAGGTTTAAGCATCAAGGGTATTAAAGTAACAAGTTTGAGTTTTATGCTTTGAAATTTGTGACAAATTTGGGTATTAGGGCCAACTTTGGTAAAATGACCATAATACCCTTTAAACTTTCACTTTTTGGCTTTGACTTTGACCAAAATCCAACCTTTATCTGCAACATATGTACCTGAAAGTTGGAGATGGCTGATTTGTATTGGTTGGTGCAACTCCATAAGCTGGTGTAGATGATCTCGTGTAAGAACTTGTACCATTTTCCCTTTTGGATTTTCCGTGTAAGCCACCAGATTCTTTAAAAATATATATATAATGAATAAAAAACTAATTAGAATTAATAGTTCAAGGCTTCATAGAACCAAATAAAGATTTAATTTTAAACAATGTAATAGTCATAAACCAGAAGAGTTAAACTGTGATGAACCACCACGACCAGAATAACGATCCGCACCACTTCTGCCACCACGGTTTGAAGTGCTGTTGCCACCACGCGACCTCGGTTCTGTAGTATCCTTGACCTGATTCAAATAAAAAACAAAATATAAAAATAAAATACTCATACCAGAAATTTGATATAAATATAATGTAGCAACTTTGAAAAGAAATTGCATATAAGTACATGACAACAAGGATAATGATGCATGTGAAAAACTTGCAACTCATGAAATACAAAAAAGATTGCATAAACTATGAGTGCAAAAAGTAAGACTGTTGAATAATATTGGTTATTATCGAATTTCACGCACCTCTTTTTTCTTCTCACGCTTGCTCTTCACCTCGTGAAAAGGATCTACAAATTACAGAAGAAAAATAAGAACTTTAAACCAGAGAATCAGTGTTTGAAAATTTATGTATTAGTTGTTTTTATCTTCTTGACTCTTGACAAAATAAAACAAATCCAACGTTGAAAGTTAAAATAATGATATTGGCTTTGGTACAAATTATTATGATCCAATGATCTGAAGAAACAGAAACAACTTTAAAAGAAGTTTGATGTGAATCACTCAAAATATATAAAAGGTATAGGTCAACAGTAAGAAAACACACACTGCAAAAATCAAATTGACTGCAACTAAATCTTTATAATATACAAAGAAAAAAACACCTTCAATCGTATATAAGCAATGAAAAATCAATATGTGGGGACAATAATAATGAAGATAAAGTTACCTTATTTGACAGGCTACAGAAAAACAAAATCAGTATTGTCAAACCTTCATCCAAATCCATTAGCTTAACAAAATATGACCATAAAGAAAGCAATCTAAAGTCTAAATCATAACTTCTTGTAAGCACTTCACATACAATATAAAGATAATCGAATAAAAAAACCTAAAACCAGACAAACACGCTTCATTGTTGGGTAGCAAATAAAAAAAACACAACAATATATGGCTTTTGACCTTTGTTTACAGATATTTTAAACATAGATTCAAATCCACTTAAAAGTCTACAATCTTTCAAATTAGCACGATCAAAACATAAGAACACATAACAATCAATTAATTGAATCTCCACAGAAAAAATCTTCATCCCGCTAGAGTACCATCTTTAGTTTTTGACAGCAACACACCGCTAATCCCTAAAAGCAATAACCTTATGTATTGCTAATATAGCACATAAAAAAACAGATAACTATTGTTAAATCACTGCAGATTATCATCATCATTAGATAAACCAAAAGAAAAACATCAAGAACCACATAGATATTGTTTCTTTTTAACCTTGAGACAGAAGACGATTAACAGCTTCGTTAGGGTCCATATTACAATCTTTAAGCGCGGCGTAGATCTCAGCTTCCGATACTCCGTTCACAATCTCCTTAAGACTCTGAACCATCTTCCTCGATGCCGCCGGTATTCCCTGCACTCCTCCGCCATTATTACCTCCGCCGCCGCCTCTGCTGGCCATAGTTATTGTCAGATCTAAACTCGACGGTGCCACCGGCGACAACCACCAGCGATTTCAGTTCCGGTATTGTAAATTCCGGTGAATCTGTTTGTTTCTCGCAGTTACACGCAGTTCGAAGAAGAAGTGTGTGCTAATGGCGATGGAATCCGCCGCGACCAGAAGAAGAGATATATGAAGCTTTCGAAAACCCTCCCACTCGCCCACTTCTCTCCTCTTTTTATTGTTTGTTTTTGTTAATTTTAGTAAACTTTTTATTTATTAAAAGTAAGTTATTTTAGATTTTTTATATAAGGGTGTTATTTGAATCACGCTTGAGAAACTAATATTTGAATCCAATCTGAATTTAGGTTTGGTTGAAACTTAGTTTTTTATTCAACCAATTTGAATTTAGAATTAAATTTTCTAATCTTGATGCAAATTTGTAAGTTTTGAATCGAATACCCGAACGTTTGAATTTGAGTTATAACTTATAAAGAGTTACATGGAAGTCTAAGTAGTGTGTTCACATTGCGATTTTGATAATGGTTTACATGTGGTTTTTATTTTTTCACTTGATATTGGGTTACCCGATTACACTGGCGGCAGTGTACTCGATACACTAAAGTAGCCGATAAGGGTATTCGCCACCCACTCCCTCCACCCTAAGAAAAAAAAGGGTAAAAATCTGAAAAGTATATAAAAAGTTACAAATAAGTGATTAAGGAAATCCATGTGTTGATATGGGTGGAGGGTGCAACATTGATGAAATTCAGGAACCTGGAAAAGGAAAAAATAGGAAACCTAAATACTATTGACAATTATCAATTTTCATAATATTTTTAAAACATGTTTTGAAAAAAGTTACACTAAAAATTCCGACATTTTTTTGCTTTAATTTGAGTACGTGTGCATATATTGAGTCATGAATGCTTTAGCGGTGCATGAGGAGTTACTATCCACCCATAATGTAGTGTGTTTATCTATAAAAACAATGTGATATTTTTTGCTAATTTTTCTACTTGGATTTTATATTCTAAGGATAAAAATTATCATATGCATTTACCCATCCAACCACAGATGACGTGTCATAATGGCTTCTAATGCTTTCTAGGATTTGAAGCGTATTTTAGCATCATGTCTCATATTCACTCACACGTAAAATTCACTACTAGAGATGATATATTAATTAGGGTTTATTGTAATAATCTTTATCATGATTAAGAAATAGGATCTGATTAAAATTTTGTTGCTTTTTTCATTTACATTGTACTCAAATAAGTAAACGATCAATTATATACAATGTCTTATGAGGTTTCGTTATTTATATGGTATCGGGCTTCTTCTCTCCTTTGCTTTGTCTATGTAGTTGGTCATTGGTTTTTTTTCCCAATTGTTCGTCGTGTAATAACTTTCTCTCACTTATTCCTCTCCTCATACCCCAATGGCGTTTGAACATGCATACGAGTTAATTTCAATTACTTTTCTCTTGTTGTTGTGCCGCCACAATCGTAGCTCGCTCGTGGGTTTATAAATTATATCAAATGTGAATTACAAAAAATATTAGGATATGTTGATACCTAGTAAAATTTATGTGTGAAAGTGTTAAGAGTGTATGTTCTTATTGATTTTAATATGAAAACTCATAAGTTTGAGAAATTAAAGCAACATGGGTGTTTAAGGTGAGTTTCTTGCAATCCTAATGTGTTTGAAGAGATCATCTTCTTGTTGTTCGTTAAGTCTTTTGAAGCCATAAATGGCAAGGGATTTCAGTAAGTTTTAAGTCATATATATGGTTAATGGTTTAATAAGTTCATGAATGAAATTAAAACATCATCCATTAGCTTATAAATACCATACCCAAATGTTTCTAACATGTTTTGAATGCTTAATTTGGTTTAACAAAGAATATGCGTGTATAGAGGGTTTTGGTCAGATTTGTAAGGAAGAAGAGTCTAGTTTAGTAAAGACTTCTCAATTACAGGGATGTTTTGTAAAAATCATATAAAATCAACCTTACATATAGAAAGGTAAAGGAGTCCACTTTGGTTTTGAACACATGAAACAACTGTGGAGTACAAATGGGTCAAAAAAGAGATCATGTTGTATGTATGATTGAGTATTTCAAATTATTTTAATATTGATTTTCGTACAAACTGGTGTTAAACTTTTGGAAGCCCAAAAAAGTATTTCACAGAACCAATGAATTTTATTAATCACCGGCCGTTTTGATTCTTTGGAACAACTCGATGAATTTAGTAGATCTTTTTAGGAGGCCTCAATGAACATAGATCGAACCTATCTAATTTTTAAATGTGATGGTTGGTTGTTTACGGCCTAACTGTTACCTGCCGTTTCTTTTTGGGGATTAATATAAGCAATGTAGTTCATATAACGATTAACCTAATCCCATCTCTTGGTTACTAATGATTTTACTTATGATTAGAAGTTAGAACACGGTTACAATAAAACGATGCAAATGGCAAAATTATTTCATGAAATTGCGTAAGATATGGGTATGGTAATAACTTTTTCAAAATATTAATTCAAGTGTTTAGGAGCCATTAGTTTGATGCAAAAAACAGGGAAACATTTATTTGTTAGCAATGTGTACCTATTAAAAATGGCCTCTTTATATAAAAATATTCATAATTTTTTTTGGTTAACACTATAATATTTATGAGTTTATGGGTCTCTATGTCATTTGCAGTTCGATTAAAACTAATAACCTAAATGGTTTTAATTGAAAATCATATATGTTTTGTTACAAATATATTTATATATAAAAATCGAAATTTTGAGCCTATGAAAAATAGAGGACATGTGCGGTCGCACTTCTCGCACATTCTCGAAGCCCTTGGCAAAAGTGGCAAACATATCGGTTTGAGTTAAGAACTCTCAAGAGGCCAAATTTCATTGTTAAGTGTTTATACAGGGTTAAATGGTGACAATAGCCTTGTTAGTGACTAAATTGGTAGCATGGACCAAATAATTACTTAGTTATACTTGGGAAAGTTAATTGAAAACCAAGAAAACTCTCATATTGACCAATTCAATATATTAATTAAAGCTAATGCGAGGACTAGCTTATTTTTATTTAGTAGAGAAACCAGATCTAATGATGAATATTGAACATTTTATATTCTAATTAGTAATGGATGCAGGATACATTTATATGGTGAAATGTTTGGTGTGAAGAGTGGATATCAGACCTTCACTAAGTGAGTGAAATAAGTATTTGAAAGCATGAATAACTCGAATTTTGTGACAAATTAATCAAACATTTCTTAAAAAAATGCAAAAACCCATCATCAACGGATCAAAGCTATGGTAAGTGGTAACGGAAGTTAGAGTTGCACTATTTGTAATTTGTCGAAATCTGCAACCACCTCTTCCATGCTTGGTCTTTTTTTGCTTTTCGATTTCATGCATCGCTTGGCAAGATTAGCGAGAAGAAGTACATCATCCATTAAAGCCTCTTCAACAACCTGCATGTCTAAAATTTCCACAAACCGGTTACATTTCATTAAATATTTAAATCTTGGAACCAGTCCTTCATATGTGTCACTTCCAGAAGTTGACTTTTTTCGGGTTATAAGTTCAACAAGGACCACACCAAAAGAATAAACATCACTTTTTGCAGTATGCTATCCTGACTGGATATACTCACGATCTAAGTATCCAAATGTGCCCTCAACTTGTGTAGTTAGATGGCTTCTACTAATAGATACCGGTCTTGAAAGTCCAAAATCAGACACTACTGCTTTGTAGTTTTGATCTAGTAAGATGTTGCTCGGCTTAATATCCCTATGAAATATTGTTGGCGACGCATAAGAATGCAAATAGGCTAGTGCTCCTGCAACTTCCCTTGCAATGCGTATTCGATCTTTCCATGACAATTTTGAAGGTCCTACCCCGTCATGAATGTCACACCCTGCCGGTGGCGGAAACACCGGCGTGACCTCATGATTGTTCAATAGCTCAATGGTTACTAATAATAC
>WOUH02000028.1:6874371-6886641 GCA_009936405.2 Stevia rebaudiana | reverse complement strand
TGTTTGATTTTGGTTAGTTTGAATCATCATATCAGTATACATATATATTTTTTTAGCAATGGAAAACCCGGTCACCCGGGATTAACCTGTCAAATAGATCACCTTTCCGTCATACGAGCGCAGACAACATGGTGACCCGGTCACTCGTGGACCAGATTGGAGGAACCAAATGAAATTAGTAAACCCCCCAGATCGGATTCGAACGTGAGACCTATAAATGAATTTCACCATCAGTTTTTTGCCCCCACTCACAAAGAACTCTAGATCCGCCACTGCCCGTCTCAGATACATTATAATATAGTATAGATGAACTAAATTCACCAGTGAGATTTTATATATATAATTTCTAAAAATCAGAGAAAAAAATCAACAAAAAAAAACCAACCTAATTGCAACATAGCAAAAAAGGACATTAAACTTATGTAACTAAACACAACCATAAGGCACCAAATAACTCAAATCTTCATTAAACTAACACAGTTTGAGATTAAATCAAAGCCCACACAAATCAAGAATAATAATAAATAGAAACATTTTAACATATACAGCTTGCTATAAAAAAATCATCATTCTTCCATGCGATTTTCATCAGATGCATGTTGAACCTTGACACTTACCATGGTTGCTGATTTATCTTTGACCATTGCACCGGGTGCAATGACCATGTGGATATGTTGGTCAAGTTCCTTTTTAGCCTCATCTCTTTCCGTTGTCGCCTTACCTTTCATTCTGCATCATCAACGTTATAAACATTTTTATAAAAAGTCAAACCATCGGTTCATGTTGGAATACACCAATAAATGGGAAATTCACCAAAATGACCAAAGTTCACCCATTTAAGCCAAAGTAACCGTCAGGCGAAATTATTGCCCTCTCCAATCTACCCGGCAATATTTTTGCCACCTCGAAACTTGGCTCCCGGCTATGCCATTGCCTTCTATGGCACCATTAGGCTAAAGTTTAGCTTAGCTCAAAGTCAAATGGTCAATTTGGCTCATATGTGGTCAACTTGGTCATATTGGTGATTAATCCTTTTATAATTGGTTTTGGGTCAAACATCTAGTTTTGACCAGATTGGGTTACGGCTTTAAACAGAGTGAACATTTAAGCGGGAAGTTCTTCATGTTTGATGGGAATATTGTTTAGCATATTAAAAATATATGAATTCTTCATGTTTGATCACATAAATCTCTGGACTACCCACGACTTGTGTTCCAAATCGTTCGTACCAAATGAACACGATCTGGGTTAGCTCCAAAACGCGATTCCGCCCTGAAAATTAGTGTTCCAGAAAATGAAGATGGAGATGAAGAACATGAGGCTTACCTATGATGATGATGAAAAATCGCGATAGAGATGTAGGGTTTTGAGGCCTAAAACGCAGATGAAGAAGATGACGAATGTCATTTTAAATCAAATTTAACGTAACTTTTTAAATCAATTTTAATTTTAAGTAAGCCCGGTTGAACCGTTTACGGCTAGTTCAACCAGTTCTGAACTAAATTGGTATGATATAAAAATCGGTTTTTTAAAAGATTGGTTATAGGTTCATCTTCCATAATGCACTTATGAGGAAGTTACACTTGTGGAACTCTTAATTTGTCCAAATCCAAAACCACCTCTTCCATGCTTGGTCTTTTTCTGCTATTCACTTTCATGCATCTTTTGGCAAGCTTAGCGACAAAAAATACATCGTCCTTAAAAGGCTCTTGCACTACTTGGTTGTCCAACATTTCAACAAACTGGTTATGTTTTACCAAAAACTTAAATTTTGACACCAAGCCTTCACCCGATTCATTTGAGGAAATAGCCTTTTTCCTTGTTAAGAGTTCAGTAAGAACTACACCAAACGAGTAAACATCACTTTTTGCAGTAAGTTTTCCTGACTCAAAGTACTCAGGATCTAAATATCCAAATGTGCCTTCAACTTGTGTAGTTAGATGACTTTTACAAAGAGGTACTGGCCTTGAAAGTCCAAAGTCAGATATTACCGCTTTGTAGTTTTGATCTAGCAAGATATTGCTTGGCTTAATATCCCTATGAAATATTGCTGGTGACGCATAAGAATGCAAATAAGCTAGTGCTCCAGCAATTTCCCTAATAATTCGTACACGATCTTTCCATGGAAATGTCGAAAGTGTTGCTCCGGCATGAAGATGTTGTGAGAGGGTGTCATTGGCCAAATATTCATATACCAATAAGGGGACTTCATATTCTAAGCAACAACCTAACAACTTCACTATATTCCGATGGTTTATTTGTGAAAGTATTATAACTTCATTAATAAATCGCTCTATTTGGTCTAAATCTACAGCATTTGACTTTTTTATGGCTACAATTGTCCCATCAGGAAACAACCCTTTGTATACCGTGCCTTGTCCTCCCTTGCCAAGGAACCTATTTCTGCTAAAATTTTCGGTAGCCTTCTCCATTTCTTCTGCGCTATAAACTTTAATTGTCATGACACATGATTCATTAGCAGATATTTGTTGATTCAATAGATGTCCCCCATTCTTTTTGAAGAACTTCTTCTTGATCTTATTTTTCCTTATTCTATCAAGCTTTATATACGTCCAATAGCCAATAGCACCAAAAGCTAAAAGTCCGATTACGATCTCGAGAATAACTGCATTTGCAATTGAATTTAGTTAGCAAAAATGTTGAATTTCATATTGAATATATTAAAAGGGAAGAATCTCTCTCGGTATTCAATTTAGTCTTAAAAACTATGAGCTTGGGGTCTAAAACCTTAACTTTATTAGTTTTATTTTCTGACAAACTATCATCATCATCGTACTTAGTATATCTCACCTAAATGTAGATTCTCAGGGGGTTAAGATGTAAACAACATTATGATACGGATTACGCAACCAAATGGCTCAAGAACGATCGATAAATCAAAGACTAACAAAGAACTCAAAGTTCTATAATAAAACTCAATTCAATTCAACTAAACTGATATGAAACATAATTTCAAGCGTTTAAATAGAAAACATTCTACACAGATAAATCTTAAAATTCAAATAAATAAATAAAGATAAACTGTAATTTAAATTAAGAGATAATATGATAATCCTATATCACATTACTTCTATCCCGTAGGAATAAAGAGACTACTTTCAATGAGACATCCAAGATGACTGATTAACCGTTTATCGTAGGAACCAAACCAATGTTTTTAACGGTATTTTTTATACAAATAAATAAAATAATGTTAACATTAGTGCAATTTTACTTTTGCCCTTGAGGCCACACATATATATTTTATATGCGTGCACCGCAAACATGACATTTTTTAGAGGCCCGTGGTAAATCAGTGACAAATTAAATGAACAAGATCACAAATTAACACAAAAACTTAATTGATTTTATATCACCTATATGATCTAATCTAACCAGTGTGTCCTAAACGTTGCAATGTTAAGGTAAACAACGATACACCCTTATGTCCCCTAATTACAATTTAACATTTGCATTATATAAATAATATTCGACTTTGGGTCTTAAAATGTTTTTATACCCCGTTATACTTAATAATATAATGATTTTAGTTTAATTTCCCATAATCTAGATCTATCCCCCGGGCCCAAATGCGTTCTATCAACCGTTCAACCTTTGATAGTGAGCAAGGAGAGATCCTTTACCAGAAACATATGATTCGTGGCGATGTTGGGAAATGCACTTGTAGCCCCTATGTGTATATACACAAATCTCACCCTCTTCACAATAATGATTTGACTGCTTCGGACATTCGTTGATATCCGTATGTGGATCTGAGATAAAAGGATTGATCTCAAGAGTAACCAAGTTTTAAAACTGTTTTAATTATGTTACTCAAGGTTAAAAGTGTTTCAATTAATTCAATTAGCTTTCGTGTTTTATTTAAATTATGAGTTTTAACATGTTTTTTTTTTTGCTTATTTTTTTTTTTATTTCAGTTAGGAAATAATCAAATATTGTTTTCTTTTTTTGATGCTGACATAAAATGGTGGCGTGAGTTTCAGGTTTATTTTTTCTATATTTCTAATATAATTAACATGCTTTTCTATTTTTATTTTTATTTTTTTACATATTACAATAATTTGGGCAAAAAATAGATAAACGATTTATTTGAAATACTTTTAAAACTTAATTACTATTTTGTGACATTTTCCATTAAAATAAAAAAAAATGTTAATTACAAGGTCTAAACAATTACTAGTAATGAAATTACCTTTGGCGCATCCATTCGGAAGGTAGGGGTTCCCATTGTAACCTTGTTTGCAACGACAGTTATATCCAAAACCGGCTGTTGAATCGATGCAATAACTATTGGTCCCACACAAGTTATCTGTGGTTTTGCTAGCTTCGTGACACGTGGTAGTTCCAACAACCCAATCTAAGGCCACCGGAACTTTTGAGTGTGTGTCAAAAACAATTGGCGCGTTGTTTTCGGCAATGAGCACATCAGCACATCGTGAATTATTTGAGTTGAATTTTATTACAAAACTATACTCTGTGGTATTTTTTGGGATGCGAAGTTGACAGCAACCGTTGAAGCCAGTGCAACTACTAAGGGATACATAAGGAGGTATTATTGATGTGTAGTTACATACAGAATTACATCCTAATCCAGTAAACAGATTCATAAACAAAGCCGATAAGTCACATCCCACTGCCACAAAAAGATTACGATCTTGTGAAAAGAAGAAATGTTTGTTCAGGATGATGGGAGCCCCGACATATAGTTGTGGCCAGGGAGCACACCCCTTGGTTAATTTATGAGTCACACGTACGACATCTGTGGAAAATTCTAAAATCGGGAATCTGTGCATATGTGCAAATCGAAGAGACACGTTATCTAGTGACTTTTCGTCGCACGATACTCTAAATGACCTGTACATATAACAACCAGTTCCTATGCCAAATGGATATGGTATAGTTACATTACCACATGTCTCTTGACAACCTGGCTTTGCGAACGATGCACGAGACTCGTGTATTTTGAGCAAGAATGAGGTAAAGAACACCATAACAAGCATCAACAATTTTGATAGCATTCTAAGTCTTCTTAGTATCATTTGATAAACCAGAACTACATACAATATATAAACAATTGAATGATGAATTCCATATACTCGGGAAAATAACAAAGAATCTTAATCATTTGGCAGGTATTCCATTCAGCACAGCTTGCATTATTGAATATATCGTCTCTCCCCTTTTATATGTTATGTTCTAAACAACATTGTTTGTATCAAGATTGTCATAGGATTATGCTCCGAAAATTGCAATCATCATAACCTAGATTTAGCATCAAGTTTCTTAATTTTATCCATATTTTAAAAACCTAGCTGGTTTGAAAGTCATATTTTTTTGCATTAGAATATTAGAATCCTACTCTTTCGTCTCTACTAAGCAATACTTATTTTAAGAAGACTTGATTATACTCAACGATATTTTCTTAAACGAACATGAAATGAGTAACAAGTATATTGCTAAGAGCATGTATTGATTTAGGAATAATATTGGAGAAAAACAACAACAATATACCTAATACGTGACCAATAAACATAAACGAAGATAAGGACACAAGAAGGTAGAATAATAAATGAATAATAAGTGGACGATCCAGGGGGGTATACCGCAGACCAGAAAGAACATCCGAAAGTGTAATAATAATAAATGAATAATCTCGTCAAGAAGGTAGAATCGTATGAACTTTGAATAGATGAATATTGAATATGATTATATGAATAAACACTAAACATTACCGCTATGAAACTTGTTGTGGGATCAATTGAGGTTGGTGCTCACGAGAACTAAGCTATTCATTGTTTTATTTAAGTGTTGATAGTTGCCAATGTATACTTTATAAGTGTTGCCAATATATTTTTTTGCAATTGCATTAATGAAGGATCATAATGTGTCAACTCTTTGGTAGTTTAATTACTTCTGTATTAATTGTAATTCAAATCAAGAATCAAACAAACAGAAGCAAAACACAACACGAATTGAATATGCTTTCAATTAATCACAAGGAAATATAAGCTCAAAAACCTTGTTACAAACTCATAACCTAAACCGTATATTCTTGATCAGGTTAAATAGACTAATGTTATCCTAACCCTACGTTACATGAATTAGATTGTAACACAAATTCCTTAAACATAGGATCTCCATTAAACTTTAGTCTATCTCCACGCAGGAACAATCTTGATTGATATCCCACTTTGGTTTCGGCCCACATGCTCGAGCCCACAAGCCCATATGCTCGAGCTTATTGATCGGAAATTAATCCAACAGTAATTACTACGGCATGACAAGGCCACACGATTTCTAATATCGTAGTGCAAGACACACAAGTTGCTTCACTGAAAGCTTTGTTTTGTAAAAGTTTAAATCAATGGCAAGTTTGTTAAAATGGTTAGGGTAAGTGTATACTTAGATATTTTCTAATCTATAATTGGTGAATATAAATATTTACACAAGCACTCACACGTATATCGATCTTGCTAGAACTAAAAGAGAACGTTTTCAATTATCTTCTTGTGTAACATGTGAGGATTGGTAGTAGTAACGTACATTTTGAAAAGGTCTGACCATTTTCAAGTGAAAGAAGTTTCGCTAAAATTTCTTATTTTGTCATTATATTAGTATTTCGAGCATAAGCCAGAAATGTGTAAGAATTTCCTCTGCATTTTTCTTTTGGAAACTTTTGTAGGAAATTTTTTCCCTTTTCTAAAAGTGAATCTTGCTATAGGAAAAAAGAGAACCATTACATTTGTTAACCGTTTCATCTTTCGTATGAGGATTGGCAGTATTCAAGTACATTTGTACTACAACACATTAGTTATGTGTTCATTTTTATATTATGCACTTATGAGGAAGTTCGACTTGTAAAATTCTTAATTTGTCCAAATCTGAGACCACCTCTTCCATGCTTGGTCTTTTTTTGCTATTTGTTTTCATGCATCGCTTGGCAAGTTTAGCAACAAAAACCACATCATCCCTCGTAGCCTCTTGCACCACTTGCATGTCCAACATTTCAATAAAGTGGTCATGTTTCACCGAATACTTGAATCTCGGCACCATGCATTCACCCGAGTCACTTGACGAAACAGACTTTTTCCTCGTTAAAAGTTCAGTAAGGACCACACCAAACGAGTAAACATCACTTTTTGCAGTAAGTTTTCCTGACTGGAAATACTCAGGATCTAAGTATCCAAATGTGCCTTCAATTTGTGTAGTTACATGACTTCTGCTAAGAGGTAGTGTCCTTGAAAGTCCAAAATCAGATACTACTGCTTTGTAGTTTTCGTCTAGTAAGATGTTACATGGTTTAATATCCCTATGAAATATTGTTGGTGACGCATAAGAATGCAGATAAGCTAATGCTCCAGCAACCTCCCTTGCAATTCGTATACGGTCTTTCCATGAAAATGTTGGTGGTCCCGCTCCATCATGAAGATGTTGTGAGAGGGTGTCATTGGCCAAATACTCATATACCAACAAAGGGACTTCATATTCTAAGCAGCAACCTAACAGCTTCACTATATTTCGATGATTTATCTGTGCAAGAATGAAAACTTCATTAACAAATCGCTCTACTTGATCTGCATCTACAACGTTTGACATCTTTATGGCTACAATAGTCCCATTAGGGAAAACCCCTTTGTATACTGTACCATGTCCTCCCTTGCCAAGAATCCTACTTCTACTAAAGCTTTCGGTTGCCTTCTCCATTTCTTCCACGCTATAAACTTTTATTGTAGTGATACATGCATCATTGGTAGATATTTGTTGCTTTAATAGATGTCCCCCATTTTTTATAAACCACTTTTTCTTATTGATCTTACTTTTTCTTATTCTATCAAGCTTTATATATGTCAAGTAACCAATAGCACCAAAAGCTAAAAGTCCGATTACAATTTCGGGAGTTACTGCACTTGCAATTAAATTTATTCAGGACAGGTGTCGGAATTAGAACTTTTTAACAGCTAAGAGGTGCAAAGTATTACCATAAATATATGATTTGTGGCGATGTTGGGGTATGCACTTGTAGCTCCCATGTGTATAAACACAAGTCTCACCCTCTTCACAGTAATGATTCGATTGCTTCGGACAATCGCTAATATCTATTTATTAATTCGAAAAAGATAGGAATGAGTTTGTATATACTAATCACAAGGTAATTGATAACTTGTAATGAAAATATGAAATTACCTTGGCATCCATTGGGAAGATAAGGGTTCCCATTGTAACCTTTTTTACAATGACAATTATATCCTAAACCATTTCTCGAATCGACGCAATGACTGTTCTTGCTACATAAGTTGTCTCCTCTATTGCTAGCATTGTTGCAAGTGGTAAGCGCGACAACCCAATTTAACGCCACGGGAAGTTGTAATTTTTGTTTGTCAAAATAGATTGGTGCATTGTTTTCGGAAATGAACGCATGAGCACATGATGAAGTGTTTACTCTAGTTGTGTTGTATGCGATTGGTGAGTAATATTTTGTGATATGTTTTGGGATGCTAGATTGGCAACAACCGTTGAAGCCAGTACAACTATTGGCAGATACACCGGTAGATATTCTCGTGTCATTGCATATAGATTCACATCCAAAGATTGTATGCCACAAGTCCCCATGAGCGATTCTTGCGGAAATGTTACATCCCACTGCTACATAAATATTACGATCTTGTGAAAAGAAAAAATATTGGTCAAGGATCAATTGAGTCCCTATAGATATGTACATGTAAGCACACGCGATGGTTGATTTATCAATCACACGTATAAAGTCCCTAGAGAAATCCAAGATTGGAAATTTGTGGTTGTTTGCAAACCTAAGTGGAGCATGATCTTGTGACGATCCGACGCATAATACTTCAAATGATTTGTACAAATAACAACCTGTCCCAATGCCAAACGGATATGGAATCGTTACATTACCACATTTCTCTTGGCAACCTGGTTTTGCTAATGAGGCGTGAGACGCGTGTATTTTGATCATCAATAACAAGGTAATCAACACCAAAACAAGCATCAACAACTTCGGTTGCATTTTGGTATGCTGATTGATCACCAATGCTAATTAGTTGAATGATCAATAATTCCACATTAAATATATTATGAGCAAAAGAATATGTTATCATTCGGCTGGTATTCACTTCACGCTTACATATATTGTCTTCCGCTTTATATATGATATGTTCTAAGCAACTTTGTTTGTTTACCAAAAGCAACATCATAAACAGAAATATGCTTTGAGATCATCGAAACCTGGTTTGTTGTAGTATCAACGGTTCATTTGTCATCTTTTTGTTCTTTTACAATATTTATCAACAGTTCATTTGTCATCTTTTTGTTCTTTTACAATATTTAATACTAAACAAGTATCGTTGTGTTCTTTTACCTTAAAGTTAATTACATAAATGGTTTTTGTGTTTTAGACAACGTTGCAAGTTTGGATATTAACTTTGATAAGTTACATGGTTAATATTTGACGTTTCAGTTTTAAACGAATTCAGATCTTAATACTAACATACGTTAAATAATCGTTAAATAATACTTTCAGTTTGTAAGAAGTCATACATGCATCATTGTCATGGTTCATATCTATGTTACTATGTATGACTTTTAGTATGTGTTTAAGTTGCAGTGTTACATCCCAGAAACTAGAAACTTGGCAAACGAAAAAAAAGAAAAATCCGAACAAATATTCAAACCATACATATAATTTGCTTTTTATATTCATGTGATATATCTTATTTCTATAGTATAATTGATAAATACTATTACATGTATGTAAAAAAGAAGTATTTCTATCATGACTAATAAAACATATTCCTAAAAAAATTAATTAACAAAAGTAAGATTTACTAAACGGGTTCACAATTTTAAGGTTACAAACAATTAATAAAAATTGTTCATATTAAAAGCACACATGGCACAGAGACAACACAAAGTACAGCTAAAGTGGCAATGATTGAACCTTGATCAAATGCCCTCTTTAAACTGCCAACACGTGTGAAATGCTGAAATGCAAGAAATGCTGCAATAATTAAAGACAAAACTACCCCTTCTTGTCTTCCTCTGTGACAAAGAACATTTTTTTAGAAATTTTATAAAAATGATATGAATGAAAGAGTGAGCAATGTTATTCATTACCGTAAGTTTGTAATTTGGTGAGGTGAAAGAATTACCATTAGCAATGCTATAAATGGTAATTCCAGTTCACCTACAAAAAAGGTGTCAGAATGTTAATATCCACAAATTATAAAAATAATAATAATAGCAACAATAATAAAAATAATGATAATTATAACAATAACAACAATATAAATCACGAATCAGACGGTTTTGATCAGTACTACTAAATTACATGTTTTGAACCATCACCTAAGAAACTCGTATATTTTGTTAAAGCATTGTTAATATAACATTTTAACAGTGTAAAAGCTTCATGATTCGATATATTATATACCTTTAATATGTTAAAATTTGGTCAACAATATCTGATGAAACATATTTGTAATGTTACTTACCAGGTATGTAAAAGAAAAGGCGAACTAAAAGTGCCAAAAATGCTGTCCAGATTCCATATTCACCCCTGAAAATTAATTTGCACGATTATATTATTTTATATATTTATATGTAAAAAAGCAAACAGGAAACTGTCAAAGCTAATATACAGTTATGAAAGAATTTAACTTGACAGTTGACATATAGTTTTATAAAGTATTTTAATATTATTATAATAATGTAAGTTTATTCCAATAAGCACACAAGAAAGGAACCTTAGTATTAGAGAATTAATAAGCAGTAGTTATTATGACTGATTAACAGTTAATTTCAACTTCTAATTTTTTTAAAAAAGTGTTGCAATTTTCATGTGACAATTGAATACTTTATAAGCTTACTTGATCCATGACACAAGGCTTGCAGGTGCTTGTAGAGCAAAAAATGGAACAAGAAATGGTTTTTGAATCGCGGTGCCCTTTGCAAACATCAAAACCCTGTAAAAATTGATCAATTTTTTTTTTTTACTTTTTTTTTTAGTTAGTCAGTTGCCTATAGTAAATTTACATAGGAAACTGACTAACTCATAAAAATAAATAAATAAATAAGTAGCTTAAGTTTTGTCTATGTAACATGTACCATTCTTCTAACATTGATAGGTTCATCATCCATATGCAAGAAGCCTTTTTAAAAAACACAAAATTACATATAATGTGCCTACTTTAATTTTGCCAGTATGCAAGAAGACTTTAAAAAAAAAACCATCAACACATGTCCAAAAAACCCATTTTAAAAAAAAAAATTCTAAACTTATAACATTTAGTAATAAATAAAACATGTTGACTAGTATATTAATCACCAAAGTAGAATCAAGTATTCAACATATCCAAAAAATCTTGGATCATGTTTCTACTTGTTGGAAATTGGATCACAAAACTCGATGTAAAATTCAATGAACATGAGCAGATCATAAATCTAAAAGTCAACACTTTTATCAATCTAAAAAAACCACACATATTACTATGACCCTACTATGACTCTACTAAACCTTTATTTATACTAACACATGACTTGCTTTTTAAGCTAATTCAACTCCTACTAATAAGAAAAAAAAGTTAAAACAAATCCTTAACAATTTTTTCAAAAACCAGATTTCACCGTTGACCCTTTCACACATGCACAAATCAAGATTAAACTTCCAACATAACTAGTCTTTGAGGCCTTTTAATTAATTTATAATTTAAAATATCAATAACTTACGAAATTAAAAAAAAAAAAAAAAAACTATGTTGGAGGTTAAACCAACCCATTATGATATTTCCTCAAACTTTAACCATTTTGATCCGAACACATTCAACCTTTTATCCAATTGACCATTTTGACACCTGTAGTTTACTATTATGCCATGATTATTTCTAAACTTTTACAACTAGAAATGGAATACTGAAACCAAAAAAACATAACCATTTTATACTATTTGACCAAAAAAATGTCAATACAAATCTTAACTTTTTAAAAGGCTTCAATTTTCTGCAAGCAAGAATAGATATCACACAGATGGCTTTTCAATCAAAGATCAAAATTTAGTCTTCAAAATCAATATTAAGTATAATGTTTTACTAGAGGTTATCCTAAGAAGGGTTCTTATAGTAAGTAGGCGTAGGGAGGATAACAAACGGACCCCGATTGAGCTCATTCTAGCGGCGTTAGAACCGTCTAGTCAAACCCTTTCTAGCCCCCAAAAACCTAAGCCCCTACCCCACCCCA
>WOUH02000028.1:6862824-6874271 GCA_009936405.2 Stevia rebaudiana | reverse complement strand
TCAAAAATGAATGTTATGCATTGAATTGAAATCGGAATTACATCGGAATTACGAATCGGAAATCCACGGGGATTACAGCAGTCGTGGGGGCGTTGTCTGCTGATACTATTCCAGTGATGTGAGGCTTTATCGGGTTGTCGCAAAAGAGTGCGAGTGATGAGTAGTTGGTGGTTCATGCGACTAGTGGCGGAGCTTGAAGTTTGTTGTCCTGCCTGTATGATAAAATAGTGATCAACTAATAAAGCTTTCATGATCGATTAGATTTTACTGTATGTAAATATGTCATGTGGAAACTACTATCTTTGACCTGAATAGTCAAAATGACATAATTACTAAGAGACAGGGCCAAACCCTCGATTCAGTTTCTGCTTCATCCCCAAATTACCTCTTCTTTCCACAAAACTTCTGCAAAATTTGGTAAATCATGTGAGAACTAAAAAGCATATACATTCCACAAACTATCCATACATTAACAAAATCATCGGCTTAACGATCAACGAATAACGAACCTGGTAGGGTTAAATAGATTGAAGTTTGTATGACGACGGAAATGAATGGATTGATGAAAATTGAGAGGGTCAGAGAGGGGTTTTTTGCAGCAGAGTAGGGTTGACGGGGTGGAGAAAGTGAGTGTTGAATCTATGAGAACATAACGCGTGTGCAAAATCTAAAGAGGAGATTGGATTATATTAAAACTCGAATTATTAATAGAAAAGTTGTACTTTACACAATATAAATCGACCGATCATGGTTATGTTCCGACATATGAAAGCAACAATTTTTTATACACTTTGAGATGTTTTTTATTTTTATTTATTTATTTTTAATAATCTCTTCTCTAGTCATGTTTGTATTATAGTTTTTATCTTTATCTTTATAACTTTCACCACAAATCTTTGATATCGTTGTTGATGAAAAAATTTGTTTGCATTTTACAGGGTACAATGTTAGTAGAAGAGATTGAATTGTATTGAATAATGAATAGTATTAAACTCAAAATATAGGTAATGAATTAACGAGAGAGTTATTTGACTATGAAGTTAAAAAATTTGATTTTAAATCTACCTTATTTAAGAACTACGAGAGAGTGAAGGCATACACCTTTTTTCCTTACTCTCACTCTTTTGAATACTGGACCGGACCGACCAGTTGAACCGCTGGGCAGGAGGTGGTCTAGGACTCTAGGTGGTTAGGATGGGTTTGATCGTTTTTGGATGAGCCGTCCAGGAGGACCGGTGGTAGAATCGGAAACCGGTGATTGAACTGGAATTTTTTTTAATATATTTATATTTGTAAATATATATATATATTTATCTTTATAAATATATAAAAATTATTTGGTTCTTAAATCCGATCTGATCGATCCGGGCGTTGATTGGTAAAGAGACTGCTTCCGGTCTGGTTCTAAAAACATAGTTTTTTTCCTCCAAGTGTCTGCATATCCTATTAATCTTCTTATAGACCCCCCTACCCACCCCAAAGCTGTCCGTAGCCATTTCTTGATAATTTAAAAGGTAACTTTTTTTTGCTTATTTAAGTTTTTACTCTTTTTTTAATTAATTTTATTATGTTTGTATTCTACATCGTTTCGTTTGTGTTTCTCTTTAAGAATTATTAAAGTCGCGTCAGGTCACCCAACAAAACACATATATAGCCCACCAATTATTATATCAATAAAGTCACGGTTAAAAATTAGTTATCTACTTTTTCAAATCTTGTTTGATATAATATAATATAAGAGTAATTAAAAAAACACAAGCACTAGCATACTGGTTTTGCCCTCACCTTTCCGCAATAAATGCGGGATCAAAACATGTCAGTTTTGTTGTTTTTCTAGTTGCCATTTTTTTTTTTTATCGTTTTGTGTTTCTCGAAGTTCATATGAGACGGATGACAACTGTTGTGACAAGGTTTGGTATACGGGATCGACATGTCTCCATTGCGCCTGTGGTTTTGTTGCCTTATCGTAACCCACGCTTCAATATTATGTTTAACAACTTTATTTGCACATGAATTTATCTAAACGTTTTTATTTTTTGATATAAAGTTTCAAACGTACAAAGGTTTCAAGAGTTGGGTCATGTTTCCATCTCAACACGTCTCGGAAAAAAAAAAAAACTGTTTTAATTTTTGTATTATTTAGTTATACATTGTATAAAACCGGTGAGTCACCAATGAAGCACAATTGACCACCCTCTTTCTTTAACCTAGAATTGCAAATTGCAACAATGGTCAGTCGATCCCAAACTCCTCAAACCAAACACGACCAGCAAAATACTAACACTAAAATGGGGTTGTGAGTTTTTACAAAAGAAAGCATTCTCTTGCTGTAGTTCCCTCCGGCCACCGTAAAATTTCGCTCATATGGATTTACTGATACTGGCCAACGCCGCCGATGATGTTTCCGCCATGGAAACGGTACCGGAAAGTGAGTTCTTTAGTTCTATTGAATATTCCGAATCGCGTGCGGTTTAATCGTATATTTTTTTGCTAGCCGGTAAGGTATTATTCTTAATGCTATTAACCAATTAAGAACCCTACTTATGAAACAGTAGCAATTGCTGGTGACGGGTACGGTCCGTTTAGTGACTACAAACATTCTTAGGGTTTACAGCTGGTGTGAATGTGTGATGAATGTTTGTAGGTATGTGTTTTGCAATTCGTGTTTTAAAATTCTGCTTAGCTGGTTTCTTTTCATACATTCACACTCGAATTTGGAGATTGTGTGCATAGTTGCAAAGATCGACGGAATTTCGAACTTCATATCTATCTTTGGTGGTCGTTCGGAAGGTGATTATTGCTGAGTAAATCAAAGTTGGCAGTTGCTAGGTTTAAGTTTTTATCCGCATTTAGTTTTCTTACATGCATCTCTTTAGTTAACTAAATCTAATTTGGAAAATTTGACCCTAAATCCCAAAAAATTCGGAATCAGTTTCATCAAACACTTCGTAATCAAATATTTGAGACTTCAAAGCACTATAATCATATTTGCAGATCACAACACTGCAGATCAAGCAATTTGAAAGTCCAGATGAAAATTACCTGTTTTTGGTACTCCTAGTTTATAGTTTTAAAGCTCTTAGAAGTTATATGCTGGCCTTTTTTTGGTTTGTAGCTTTTAGTAATTAGTACTTTAAGGTTGATTACTAACGTTTGTTCTATTTACTTCACTTATTTTTTTGGTATTTGCGTTGAATCTTAAAGTTTTTACTAACTTATTTTTGTACAATTGCTCTCACATTGCACAAATAATAATTTTCTGAATCTTATCCATTATGAACCATCCTTAAATAGAATCTACCATATTTATAATCAATTGATAATGCTGTAGTTTGACTCTGACTCATCAATTTTTTAGCAGTTGGTTCACCTGAAGGAGGTTATGAAATTGTTGCTGGTGACTCATTGGACTTTGATTCTTGGACTTCACTCATTTCAGAGATTGAGAAAACTTACTCGGTTAGCTCATTTGCATTATTGCATATAGTTAGCTATTTTGTATATCCTATTATTTTTCCCTATAGTTTTTTTTTTTTAAATTTTCTTTTCATACTTTCCCAATGTCTACAATCTCTTAATTTTTTTAGTAAAAATAATTTTCGATAATTCCTGTGATTATAGCTTTAATGTTCACATTATTATCGCAAAATAATAATATTTAAAATTACTGCAGGACAACATAAAAGCGATATCATCAGTGTACGATTCGTTTCTTTCATGGTTTCCATTATGTCATGGATATTGGAAGAAGTATGCAGATCACATGGCTCGCCTTTGCGATGTGGAAAAGGCTGTTGAAATTTATGAACAAGCAGTTCAATCTGCAACATATTCTGTTGGATTATGGGTTGACTATTGTAGTTTCAGTATACATGCTTTTGCTGACCCATTTGATGTTCGTCGGTAACTTCTAGATTCATTAGTTTATGTATTAATTAACGAGTTTTCAGCTATTTCTAACATTCCATAGTTCTGGTGTCGCATTCTTCAATAATGATATTATAAGTACCCGGAAATGTATTTTCATTGTATACTATTCAATTAAAATTAAAATAAAGAATAGATGATAAACATAAGAATTCTTTTTACTCTTTGGTTGTAACAAAATTAGTAAAAATTGATTTCACTTATTATCTTTTTTATCTACAGAGTATTTGAAAGAGGGTTGTCTTTTGTTGGAAAGGATTTCTTATGTCATAAATTATGGGATTTATATATCCGATTTGAGTTATCTCAGCAACAATGGAGTTTTATTGCACACATACTTATACGGGCTCTAAAGTTTCCAACAAAGAGTTTACACAAGTATTATGACAAGTATGCCTACTTCACTTTTCAATGTTTCCTTTTTTTTTTTTAATTTAATTACATAGATGATAGATGGTCCCTATGGTTGGTAAAGTAACAGGTTTGGGTATTAAAGTTTAAAAGTATCAATTTTGGGGTTTGCACTTTCAGTTTGTAACGAGTTTGGGTATTAAGGTTAACTCCTGTAAACTTTTTCGATAAATTAGGGTGTAAATGACCAAAATACCATTTCACTTTATACTGGTTATTAAATAAGTCAAAGGGTATTTTGGTCATGTCTCTTAGATTTAACAAAAAAGTATTTAGTATTTAGCATTAATACCCAAACTCGCTACAAAATTAAAACCATAAACCCCAGACTTGTTACTTTGAAAACTTAGTACTCAAACCAGTTACTTTGCCTAAACCACAGGGTCCATCTGTGTAATTAACTCTTCTTTTTTTGTTAAAATGGTTTATAATTATTGTATCTGACTGAATGAGCATATTATGACCTGATTTTAAAGTTGTATCTATGTATGTCAGTTTTAAGGAGTTTGTTGCTTTTGTGGAAGAAGATATGTCATTTTCAAAAAGTTCCAATCTTGAACCATATGTTGATTCAAACATAGAAGCTGTCACATCTGATGATGAAATCTACAATGCCATTAAAGAACTGCAAGATTCCTCGAGTGTTGACTTGAGGTCAAAAGCTCTAAATAAATTAACTGCCATTGGTGAGCGTTATTATCACAAATCATGCAGATTACATGAAAAAATAGATTACTTTGAGAATTATATGAGTAGGGACCTGTTTAATGTAAAACCACTTGATGATGAGGATCTTCAAAACTGGCATAATTATCTGGATTTCATTGAAAAGCAAGAGGACTTTGATTGGGTATGATTGAATATCGTGCAGATGGATACATGATTTTTTCATTGAGATGAATTAATTCTAGCCATTATTATTAATATTATTTATTACAGGCTGTAAAAGTCTATGAAAGATGCTTAATTCCATGTGCTAATTACCCTGAATATTGGATGCGGTATGTCGATTTCATGGAATCGAAGGGAGGACGGGAGCTAGCAAACTTTGCTCTGGAAAGGGCGACACAAGTATTTTTGAAGGTTTGTTTTTATTGGATCTTGAAACGGGTCGGGTTGAGGGTTATTCGAAACACTTTAGTCCAAGTTTTTACATTATTATCATTAGTTAGCGTGCCAAATATGATTGCTAAAATTGTATTATTTTAATGATAGTCTAGTCTTTTGGTTAAAAAGAATTTGGAGGTTTTATGCATTAGAAATACAATGTTTGCACCTTTGACCCGTTTCCTCCCTATTTTTACTTTTTAGAGATAAAGATAAATGAAATCCACCCATTTATAAGTAAACAAGTGAAAATCGTCTTACTGTAACTAGATCAATTAGATGGTATTTTGTAAAACAACAAAATTTATAGTGGATAATGCGTGGTATTGCAATATTTTGGAAGAGTTTTAAAGTTATAAGTGGAATTGGATTGATCATTTCACGTTCCTTATATATATATATATTTGCAGAATGTGTCTGAGGTACACATTTTCAATGCAAGATTTAGAGAGAAAATAGGAGATATTAAGGGAGCTCGTGCTGCATTTCATCTTTGTGATACCGAGTCTGATTCGTCTTTTGTTGAAACTACAATAACCGAGGCTAATATGGAAACACGTTTGGTATGCAATAATGAGAATTATTTAATTTTTTTTTAAGTGATTATGATTAAAACCAACTCTTCATAATGAACAGGGAAATATGAATAAAGGTTTGGAAATTTATGATAAAGCACTCAAAATGGCAACAAAGAAGCAGAGAATCAGCATAATCCCTATCTTGTATATTCACTTTTTCCGCCTTAAATTTATGGTATGGAGGGCTTCTTGTGAACATATAATAAATTCAAAGGTTTAAAATGTAAATATTTTCTTTTTGGCAGGACCCATGATAGGTTCTGCTGGTATTACCTGTCATCTTTTTAACATTAAAACGGGAAATAAGCTTCTTTGTTAAATAGTAAATACGTCTTTAATTGTAATATTTGTTCTAATTATGCAACACTGTCTGTTTGTAGATTACTGGTAATGCAGATGCTGCTATTGACATACTAATATCTGGTATTCAACAAGTGTCGTTTTCTAGATTACTTCTAGAGGTATCTCTGTCTTTATTTTTATTTAAACTAACTTTGGCTTTATAAAATAATTAGTGTTTTAATACTTAGTATGATTACAAAAAGTCAAAAAATGTTCTCAATACAATTTATTAGTATTATTATTTTTATGATTTTTTATTTTATTTTTGTAAACAATTTGTACTTTGTAAAAGGAAATAGTCAGAGTGGAGGTTGGACTAATTGTTGTACCATTTTTATAGGAATTGATAAATTTTGCAATGATGCACGAAGGATCAAAACATTTGGTTGTAGTGGATCATATTATCAACACTGCTATAACTTGTGGATCAAATGGATCGCAGGGTTTAAGCTCCAAAGATCGTGAGGATTTGTCAAATTTGTATTTAAAGGTCAGATCTTTTATATATTTAACTGAAAGTATATAAATTTGATTTTTAATTGCGGTCAACCTTATTTGATTGTAGTTTGTTGACTACTGTGGAACAACACATGACATAAGAAAGGCATGGAACCGTCACATAAAATATTTTCCACATCTCATAAGGAGTACCATTTTACACAAATACCCTTCCAATCGGGTTACAAATGAACCTAAAAAACCAAGGAAAAAAACACCTCGTCTTGTTGCTAAGCAGACATCTAGGGTTCATAGTATCGTGCCTGAAGACCCCAAGTCTTTGACTTCCAAAAGTCAACCCGTTGACCCTCATAACTCTCCAGTCAAACTACATAGAGAAAACGTTGTCGACATTTCCTTAAAGAAAAATACTCAAATTCAACAATCTGAAGATATCACGCCCCGAGAAATAGAAGGATTAAAACATCAAATTATAAATTTATCACAAAAGGATGATCAAATCAGAACTGAACCGGAGAAAGACCATGAACATGTGATTACCATGAACCCTTCCACAGCCAATCAAAACCCTGATCCAGCAAATGAAATTACTCATAAACAAAAGAAACCAAATGAACCTGAACCTGAACCCGAACGCGAACCTGAACCAGAAACAGTCGCATTGAAAAATCTTTCACAAAAAATGGAAACTTGTGAAACCAAACACATGGTTACGGTTGCTGAACATGTGTCAAATGTGCAGCAGCCACATAACCCTGCAACTGCAACCCATTTGTGGACCCAAAATGGTCAACCGGTGGTTCAGTATCCGGTGCAAAGTAGTGAACAACCTGTGGCGGTTCAGAACCCACAAACTTATAATCAAATGTGGCAATATCAATACCAGAATCAGCAACAATGGGTGCAAATGCAACAATATATGCAACAACAACAACAACAACAATTTCAACCACAACAACAGTATCACCAGTATTATCAACAGCAAGAACAGTACCAACAGTATTGGTTACAGATGTACCAACAGCAACAACAATTGCAAGAATATAATATGCAGATGCAACAATACCAACAGATACAACAATTGCCAAAAGATGTAAATCAGAATCACCTGCAACAGATTGCTGTGACGTCAAATCTGATGTGGAATATTGGTCATGATCAACAGGTACTTCTTATTTAAAATAAAGAATGTATAAAAAGGCGCTTGAATATCAAAACATTTTCATAAGGCCATCCGATGTAAAAAATAAAACTTCGAAATTAAAGGAGTTACAAAAGTCGAGTCTTTTTACAAAATTAATATTTTATATTTAAATATGTTTTGAAAAAGTGGAAAAGCCCATGTGGGCCGTTGCTAAATTAGTACATTGCCACATGTTAGAGGTACCTTGAATATATATGTATATATTTGTATAATTTCAACACCGTAACTTGTAACTTAACAAGAGTCCTTGAACTTAAGCTTCAACGAAAAGGTCTTTTTCTACATTATTTTATTTGATAAAATTTAACAAAAAGCTATTTTTTTTTGCATGATTTTGATTAACTTTATAAAAAGGACTTTTTTGTAAGTTTTTAAAACTCGAGAGATTTAAACATGCAAAAGTTAAGTCCAAGGACTAATGTGCAATTATAAGAAGCCCACGTGTATTTTTCAACAATTGCCCATTGATAAATGAAATTTAAAGTTCATGCATTGCTGACTTTAGTTTTTTTACATGTTGTGACCTATATTATAAAATGTTTTTTGTGTCTATACCAGATTATACTCTAGAAAACTTAATACAGAAATGTATTACTGTATTAGCATTACAAAATATATTTTATTTTGACTCCACACAAAATTACATATATTTTACATATAACTATTTACTTATTTTTTATTCTCGCTTATTTTACTTTCTTTTTTGTTCTTTTTATGCAGGGTCAAGGAACAATGCCACCAAATACAACAATGTCATACACACCACCAAATTCCGCCAATGCGGCTGTCAATCCGACAGTTGCACCCGCACTCTCACTAACAAACATTGTGCCTCTAAGTAATCAACAACCGCCTTCAGATTCCAAATAGATTCTCCATCTTTTGAGCTATTTTATTACGAATTTACCTTATTTTAGTTAGGACATTATATGTATATGAGGTAATTAATTCCTCTTGTCATGAACCCTTTGAACATACATGAATCTGCTAACTGAATCTAATTTACAGGACCATTACAAGAATATTTTTTGTTTCTATATTCAAGATCTGGTTGTTGTAACATTAAACTGCAACAATTGTTTTTATAATATTTGTATAGAGAGATCATGCTTCTAGTTATCAATTGTTGCTACAATAAAACACATCGTCTAAAGGTAAAATAAATATGTACCTATACATCACTTCTTTTAGCATTTGAGAAACTTAACCATCATTTCGCATAAATGCCTTACTTTTAAGTAATTAAATACTTATATTATTATTATTGATATTATTGTTATTATTATTATTACTAAATTTCATACAATCACTTTACAATTTTACATTGAGTTTTGCAGGGGTAAGGAATGCAGTTATGATCTTTTCTATTGAAGTTATGTATAATCATCGTCTTTATCACTCTAACTCTGTAAGTTTCAGTTGAAGATCAAATCTTGGAATTTTCACTTTGGTTACAACAAGAAAGCAAGTTAAGATCCGACGCCTTCAATTTGGGTTAAAGATTTGCACTTATTGGTTAAAAAACTTATTTTTTTATCTTTGGGAAATAAAAAATTTGGAGGGAAATGTAACTACCAAAATATACATGAAAAAAATGTAAAAGTGTTAAATCTTAGTCATATGATTAAGGCATATATTTTCTTCCCAATAGTCATTTTAATTTAATGACCATAATTTAACCCTAAATTTAGTCCGCGACTCAAGTGAGTTTAGAACCTAACATCACTTAAGAGGAGGGCATACACCTTTGCCAATGAGTGACTGTGGGTGTTCATAATCTGTAAAATGTCAAAAAATAATAATTATTATACTAATATGCTTGTACAGGAGTACGAGTATACATAACAGTCATAATAGAAATTGAAGCTGGTTTTAGCTTTTAATCAAATGTTTAAGTAGAACATACGGTAATGTTAGTGTTCATTTTAAGCAATTTATATTATTTTACTGTTAAGATAAACAAAATTATCTTTCTTTGACAAATAGACATATTCAAGCAAAATACAAAAATATAAAGATAAAGAGTTACCAGTATAAACGAAATAATGGCATGATGACAAGTGGGAACATATGTATGTAGTTATATAATATCATAACTATATGTACTTAAAGGTGTAACATAATTGATTTGAAAGAGTAACACGTCTTATATATACTTATATGTATGTATTTACTCATTTGGAATTTAGTATCCATTCTGGATGGGGTGATAACTGATAACTCTAAGGTAATTTGTGTTTTCAATTGTCAGTATCATTTATCTTAATATTTTAAATGTGAGAAAATAATGTACTTCACACATTCTGAATTCTGGAATATAAAGGTCCTATATGTAAAAACATATGATTTGATTGAAATATAATGGGCAAATACATAAAAAAACCAATATACTTTTTGTTTTTTCTCATAAAAGTCCCTCCACATTTTTTTGAACGTTAAAGTCCCTACACATGTTAGTATTGAACAATGTTGTGAATATTTCAAAAAAAAAAAAAAACTAGCAACTCAAATTGTTTAATTAAATCAAGTTATTTAATTGACTTAATCGACATACAATTGGATTTTTATATCACCGTCTAATCACAATATCGATTTTAGTTTTGTTCCAAATATTAAGTGAACCAAAAAAACTCCGTAATTGATGTTCATAGTGCAAATTAGAAGATGGTTACATAAAAGACTATGATTTTTTTAATGAAATAATGTTATGATATATTTCATGTGCAACAATTGCAATAATCCTTTTAATATAGTATATAGTTTCATTGATGAATTAGTTTGATTACTTGATGCAGGCACATAAATGATTTCTTTTATTATGGATTCCGGTTGAGGAATTTTTATGTTTTTTATCCCATATTTTGATTTAGATTTTGACATATTATTTTCATAATGGAATTATACCTATATGAGAACGAGATAATAGGCTAATATAAGCTATGTCACAAATTTGTTCAAAACTAACATGTGGAGTGACTTTAACATTCAAAATATTATGGGGGGATTTTTGTGAGAAAAAACAGAAAGTATGTTTGTTTTCTGTGGTATTTACCCAAATATAATTCATCATCTATGTTCAATTAAATTTACTGATATAAATTTTAAAAAAAAATTTAACTAATTTCATGATAACTGACAACTCCATCTTCCTTTAATTAAGTTAGTAGTATTATAATACAGAAAATCTATATTACATGCGATCTTGAATATCTACTGTAATCATGAACATTTATAAGAATTTTAAACATATATTAAACATTAATTACTTAATTTATTGTTACAAAAGTGGCAATAGTACAATGTTATAGTATGTATATTATATAACTATTAATTTTCGTATGGTATGAACAGTATGAATAGTAACTATAGAGTTACTGTAGAATTTTGCAAGTTTTGATGCTTAGGGTACAATTTACTTA
>WOUH02000028.1:6834028-6845342 GCA_009936405.2 Stevia rebaudiana | reverse complement strand
GGGGGGGGGGGGGGGTTATGAAAGTGCATACCAACCACATAGGTTTGCCACTAAACTAGGTGAAATGTACTGCAATAATCACCATTGCCATTGGTACTTTAACTTTAAAATCACTAAAACTTATAGTCTTACAGAATTATTCAAAAACCAGTATTTTTTCAAGAATGTAATATGCAAGCATAGTGGTTCAAAATGTAAATTACTCAATCTGAAATAATGTTTCACATTCTTATATTTTAAAAGTGGACTCTAATGTTTGGATAAAGGTAGATTTACTTCTTCCATCTTTTTTTTTTTAATAATATTTCTTAGTATATTTTATGTTGTATTTAGCCAGGAAGAAGATGGTTGAAGCAACAATTGTTAGGAAAAGAAATAATTAAAGAAGTTGAATTGTTGGAGGGAAGAGGACACCATGGACAAAAAAGTTGGATAGTTAAATTCAACAATATTGACGAAGTAGAGCAGGTATGCTTACTATGGGAAGTATAAACAAGAAACCCACTCTCACTGAAAAAACTATGAAAACTAAGTATTTACATATGTAACAACGTAAATTTTTTTCTTTTTTTTTAACTCTACATTCAATTTTATGACTTTTGGTGGAAAAAAAACAAAAAAGCTCCAAGTGGATATTTAAAAAAATGACTTGTATAAAAAATGACATTTTTTAGTAAAATACAGATATTTTACATATGTAACATGTTTGAAAACCCATCAGTTACATACGGAAACTTTTTTTTTTGCATATTTTTTTTAATAAAAACCTTCAGCGCTTTTTAATTTTTTTTTATAAAAAGTGACGAATATGGGTATAAACCTACCCTATTTTTTGTAAAAATAATAATAATTTTTTATATGGTTTTCTTGAGTTTTCTCTTTGAAAGTGGGTTTCCATTTTATCCAAACCCAAGCTTACTATATATATATATATTTTAAATGTGAAGTTGAATTGTTTGTAGTTCATAACCACTTTATTTCTTTTTAATTTCTGCATTTTTTGTAGGCTCAACAGCTTGTCGGGTCAACTATACTTGTATTAGATGAAGATAGACCAGAGTTGGAGGAAGGTGATTTCTATACCCGTGATCTTGTTGGCATGAGAGTTAAACTAAAGGTATTTATATATTATTGTAAAAAAATAATAATTAGTTTTTGTTTTTTTAAGAAGAATATTATGTTAATATATGTTTCAGGAAACTGGTGAACCAGTGGGAAATGTTGTGAATGTATTTGATGCTGGAGGAAATGATCTGTTACAAGTTAAGCTTGATTCATCTTTAAAGATGATAGACAAAAATGGAAACATGAAATCAGAAGCACCCCTCGTGTGGGTCCCATTTGTTGAAGCTATTGTTCCTCATGTTGATTTAAATAAAAAAGAAATGATAATTACACCTCCTAAAGGGCTCCTTGAGTTAAATATACGCTCTGATGAGAGGTCAAAGAAAGAACGCCGACAACTTGTGAGTCAAAGTCAAACTTTGTTTCCTACTTTTTTATCTTTCTTTTGTTTTTCATGTGTGTTTTTTATATATTTGAAAATTGCATAAGTATTCATCTTTGGAATTGTTATATGAGTTAGGGACTGTTTGTTTACCTCTTAACATGCTCTTAATGGTTCAGACCTCTTACTGGTTCATCACTTAATGGTTTAGACTGTTTGTTTCGCGAGCAGATGTGTGAATGATTCAGACATTTGCCTCTGAATGGTTAAGCATTATACTGAGTCTGAATGGTTAAGACCTCTTATCTGAATTGGTCAAAAAATTTCCTCTGAACGGTTAAGCATTATATTGCCTCTTAATGATTCAGACCTCTTATTGATTCAACACTTAATGATTCAGGCCTCTTACTAAAGAAACTTTAGTTATGAATTACTGATTATAACAATTGTAAATATTTCAGGAATGGAAAGAGAGAAAAAAGTTTCAAAAACAACTTATAGCATCAAAAAAGAAACTTTGTGAAATGGATCAAAAGCATGTTTTTGATGGGCTTCGATATGGGGAAAAAGCCCAAAGGAGCCTTTTAGCAGATCAAATTGTAGAAGTTAACTCTCAACTGCTTCAATTAGCATTACAGACTATCGAGACACCTTCTGACAGGTGTTCTTCATTTTCCCTTTTAATTTCATTTTTTTTTTTAAATCCTGATTTTTCTACATAAAACAGTCTAAAATTAAGTTTTTAAATGAAAGTGAGGAGAACTTTTGTGGACTGAAATTAGTATCTTAAATAATGTGCCACATAAGCATTGTTTTTAAATGTTTAACAAGTTTTATGGTATAAACTTCATGGAGACCAATTAATTAATACAATCACTTATTTAATTTGTGTGTCCTTTTGATGCCAGATGGCAGTTCTCCGAGTTCTTAGCAGCTTATAACACTGAAAAAACAAAAGATGTTTTTAAGGTATCAAAAGGCTGTCTTGTTAACAAAGATGTGGAGCCGACAAGTTCTAAGATAGCAGAGAAGCGTAAGATTCTGATATCCAGTGGCAAAGTTGCAAATATTTTGGTTGTTGGGGGTACAAATACGCAGATAGTAGATTCTGAAGGGACCGATAGTTTCATCCAAAGATTAGTTGAGGTAATAGATAAACATAGCTATTGTTGATGTCTGTTAATCAGAATTTAAACCAATCTTCATTTTTGGAACAAATATTTTATAAAAACTAAAAAGCATACTCTGCAATATCTAATAACCATTGCTTTATGTTTGCAGATGGAAAACTCTCCTTTGATTCTGATTTGTCCTGATAACACAATCGACACTTTTCAAAACTTGATGGCAAATAATGACTACTTCGGCTTTGACCTTGAAAAGGTTTTTTTATTTATTTAATATTTCTCTTTTTATTTCTTATCCATTTTCATAACTATGATCACATATCAATTTTCTAATGCGTGCGTGTGCATGTGAGAGTTGCTGTGATTTTTTACAATTTTTTTTTATAAATATAGTTGCGAGTTTGTTTAATCTTTGAAACTTGTTTTCAAACTTATCCAACAGTAACTTATATGGTATTTAAAACCTAAAATCATTCAATGTGTTTTGCAGGTTTGGATTTTGGAAGAAGAAAAAATAGCAGTTGTAAATTCTTCATATGGAGAAAATAAAAAACACAAAATCTTGATGAAATCACAATGGGAAATACTCCAAACACCAGTTGGATCTGGTGGTGTAATTAGCTTACTTTCATCCCAGAATATTCTAGAATCTCTTGCTACAATGGGCGTCGAATATATTGAGGTAAACACACATTTCAAATGCAAATGTACATGCAAAAAAATCATGTTTCTTGATCTTTCATGTGTTTCTTCACTTTCACATTTTAGTTTTTTTTTTCTTTTTTTATGCATATTTATGGATTATCACAAATTTATGCATAACACTCTATCTATACATGATATTTTTTTTAATTTAATTTATTTAAATTTTTTTTTTTTTTTTGCAGATTTCTAGTGTTGATCAGAGACATGTTGGCGGGGAGAATCTACTTGGTTTGGTGGATTCAAGTGAAGCTGATGTAGGAATAAAAACCTTTAATGGCATCAATGGTGTTGACAATGATTTCTACCTGGTTTTCTCCATTAATTTTTTGACACAGTTGACTAAGCGGGTCAACAAGTTGACTTTTGAACCTGTGTTAAGGTCAAACCCGCACGTGGAGATGATCGACAAAGAGTGGGTTGACATAACACCCTCTTCAGATAACTCGTATGAGTTTCGTTCTTCAATTTATACTTGTTTAGAAGGTTGTTCTTTTGATAAAGTTTGTGTAATGGAGGTTGTGGATTAAATAATAGACATCATATAATTAATTTTGTTACATTAAGCTGACAGGTTATAAGTGGTGTTTAGCTCAAAAGTATGTGTGTATATCTGAAATCGTAATGTTGTGAGTTAAGTTTTAAGTCTATATAAGAAAAAAATATTTCCATTTGTTGGCATGCATAGTTTTTTTTTGTTAATAGTAGTTTGGTTTGTTAAACGACATTAGTCTGGTTTAAACTATGAGTATAAACAAGTCAAGTCGCTTGTGAGCTACTCGAAATCAGCTCAAAAAGCTTGATCAAGTAAGTTTAAATAAATTTAAGCAAACATTGGAGCTATATATTAAATAAATAACAAATGAATTTACTTGGTATAGATCTTAATTTTATACATTTTTTGATATTAAATTATGATAAACATAACAATGAGCTTTTGTAATGCACTTAAATCATAGTTGACTTTTCTTTTGGTTTCTCAAATATTTGACCAAATCAGTTTATACAATTCATGAAAATGGCCTACATACACATGAGAATATGAGATTACAAACACAACAATCAACCCAATCACTCAACAACAGTTACAATTGCATATCATATAACCTCTTTTTTTTTTTTTTTTTTAATTTTTTTTTGCTATTGAGATAGAGCCACACATTCAATCTCCAATTGTAATTCACCACTCTCAACATTTTGCAGTTTTATAGCAATATCTTGTTTTGTTTTTCCCTCTGCTGCTGTAATGACACCATCACTTATAACTTCAGTAATCTTTTCAATCTGTTTTGATGGCCCGTTTGCATTCACATTCTCAACCGCTTTTGCAGCAGAAACCAACGGTCGGATGTCAATCTCAGCCTCACCCATAAAATCATCGTTTGTAAACTTATCCTTGTCGAAAACGTTCTGCATGACTTAAAACACCTTCTTAGCCAATTAATTAATTTTTTTAATTAGTGCAAATTGGATTTTCGTAATCAAACTATGACCCATTGACTGATAATAATAATAATCCATACTAGCAGTGATAATCACAACTTTCACTTTTGTTGTCAAGGACGCTCCTAGTACTATAATAATCTTTAAATTTTACATTTGAATTTCATTTGATTCGTTTGTATGTATATCTCGTTTTGTTCACAATCATCACTCTGAGCAAAATCCAATAGATTTTTATCAGCCAACGGGTCATAGTTTGGATTATTAAAATCCAGTTTGCCTTATTTAATAGCAGTTTTTGTAATCACTATTTTAACATCCTTATAGGTCTTTTATCTCTCTTCAAAAACATTAATAATAATATTTGAGGAAGAATTTAAAAATACAAATCTAAAATATATTTTGACTTACCACTTTCAAATGTGGAATATCATCAGGAATAGATAACATTAACTTTTCATTCCAAACAGGATTTAGAGTGCTCCTTATAACTCGTGTCTTCACCGACTGCAGTCAAACGATAACATTAACATTAACAATAATTATTCCTATTAACAAAAGAGAAATAAATTATTAACTTTTAATTATATTTTACGCTTACTTGGTTTCCTAATGTGAGCATAACATAAGGATCACTACTCCTCACATCTCTGATAACAAGATTGGTGCCGCTGACCACTTTGACTGTTATCATACCAACAAATTCCACCATACCTGCCTATAATTAATATAATTAGATAAATAAGTTCAAGATAAAGTTTCAATACAGAATCTAAATTTATATGATTGAATTTCTGGTGATCATAATTTTGCTGATTTTAAGAGCCACAACAGCAAAAATGACTCTTTTTATCAGAATATTAATTTAAATTCAGACAAGTTATCAACTCACTAGAGATGACATGTTCAACCTAATTAGTAATTACTTTATAAATTGGTCTATTCAAGTTATGTTTTTTATATCTACCAGTCAAATGGGTACTATTAAAAACAATTAGCTAAAAAGGACACAAGTGGAATCGGTCAAAACAGGTGGAAACAAAATATACTCACTGATAAAATAAAAATAAAAAAAATCTTATAATGGATTAATTCAGATTATGTTTTATTACAGATAAAAAATGTGCTAAAAGGAAAACAAATCAAATGGGGTCCAACAAGTGAAATGTCCCCAAATGCTTATTATTTTGTTCTTAAATCAAATTCTTATTGAAATAGTATAATATTATAACTACTCAAATCATATATAAACACTAATTATTTATCATAAACTCAACTTTTTAGGATAGAAATTTATAAAATCAAAGTAATTACCATTGAATTACTAATCTTTGCAGGCTTTTGTTCAGCATCTTTTCTTTTTCTTGTGTTGAGAAACGCTTGACTGAAATTATGCATACGCATACTGTTTAAATATTTCTTTTCAACTACCGAGTTTACCCCTGTTGAACTGCAGTGTAAGGCTGCTGGAATGAAAGGGCATGACAGTTGCTCGTCAGCGTTTAAAAATTGTTGCATTTCATACTTTCTCCTGAATATTATTAATAAATTTAAGAAAAAAATTGTAAAAAATGTACTGTAAGTTTTATCATCATAATTGTAGGGAGTTGTGGCAAATTTGACCCATTTACTTATAAGTTATGTATGGGCCAGTTTGAGTAGTTTTTTTTATTCCCTAACAGGTCAAATGGGTGAAAAGTTGACCAAAGTGCTTTTGTAATCCATACTCTATGTTGCTTTACTTTATAAATTGGATAGTATTGTACTAATATAGTAATATTGAAAATAGAAAGAGTTATTTACATAGATGGTCCTTGTAGTTTGCAGAAAGTAACAGGTTTTGGTACTAAGGGTTTAAAGTAATAAATTTGGGTTTTATGCTTTCAGCTTTGTAACAACTTTGAGTATTAAACTATTAAAGCTAACTTTTGTTAAATTTTTGAATAGTCAAAGTCAAATGGTATTTTGGTCATTTCACTCTAACTTACCGGAAAAGTTAGCCTTAATACCTAACCACCATAAAACCCAAATTTATTACTTTAAACCATAGTAACTAAACTTGTTACTTTCTACAAACCACAAGGACCATACGTGTAAGTGACTCATAAATAGATTATTATTATTAGTTTTTTAAAAGGGCAAATCATGTTTGAGCTTTTAACCCAACATGAAGTAAACATTACACCTTTTGACCCGTTATCCAACCTGCCCATTTTGCCACGTTAATATTTTTTAATTATTCCTTTACTTGATAAAATCAGTACGGTCTTCTATGGAAGAATCTGGTTGCGGTTTTCTATAGTAGTTTGGAATGCTGTCTTCGTATTTCATATTTACTGCATTATTTCCACCAAGTTTTATTACATTATCAACATCTTCCTCTGTCCATTCATCCAAATTCACCGATAATATCTGCAAGAAAGAGTTCACAAGGTTAGTAATATTACCAGTGTTGTAAAAATCAGGATTAATCGCCGATCATTCAATAATCGATCCCCCACCGTTGCGATTTCATCTAATCCCTTAAGATCGGTAAAAAATCGGTCAAAAAGTTAAAAGTGACAGTTAACTAAGGTTACTAAAATCCAACTTACCTCAAAATCAGCCATATTTTGCAACTTAATCTAATTAATTATTATTTATGGATTAATGCTTGTAAATGAGGCAATTAGGGTTTATCAATTATCACACCTTTGATATATGCACTCCAAGACTTCTATGTATGCCAGAACACTTGATGCAAACAAATGCTCCAAGATTTGCAGATCTAGTGACACCCAACAGATTAAATCTTATAAATTAGCGCAAGAAATAATAATAATAAATTATGCAGAGAAGTGCATAATTAGAAAATATAGATGCACTTACACCCATTTTGGATCAGGTGATCTACAATCTGCACATAACTCATTACCAGATTCAGATAAAAAATTTGACAGCTTCTGTTTTGCACCTGATGATAAATATCACATTGCAACCAAATTCAATTATTTATTTAGTTACATTAGATAAGTTGGTTTTTCTTAAAGCAGAATATATGTCAATCACAGAAAAAAAAAGTACAACTAAGATTCACATGGACATCGTTAATAACTAATATAAGATCACATGTTAAATGTGGCAAGATTAGCATGTTGGATAACGGCTCAAAACAGGTTTGACTTTCAAAAGATTATTGCAAGAAAGTTAATAATAATTAATAATACAACTGAACCTACTTTCAGATGACATCTCTTGGTTTAACTCATCACTAGAGTTTTCTTCATCATCTAAACTTAATAAGTGAAATAGAGAAGCTCCTGCAAGAATAAGTTTTATTAATTATAGGTCAAAGTCAAACACTCAAAAATGAGGTAAAATTTTGGAGTTAAAAAAAGTTGGATGTGCATAAATTGCTTGCAACCAGTATTATCTAAACAAAATAAAACTTTGAATAAAGAAAACTTATGTTTCAAATGTTCATCTTTTAGTTTTAGTCATAATCAATACATGGAGTTGGGTATTCCATAATATATATATATATATTTTAATATATTTCGATTCTATCTACAGGATAGTCCACAATCAGGAGCTTTTAGAATTAATCACTTATTAAATTATATAAAAGACTAATGAATACATGGAGGTTCTCAATAACTTATTAAATTAACAAACAAGCATTGCATCACTTACAGAAAAGTCAAAGTAGCACCAAGTCAAACAAAGATGAAAGTCAATTACTTTGTCTAATAGACCCTCTTAAAAACACTAAAAAGTAAAAATCCAATTGACCAAGTGATTATCTTGTAACTCAAATTGTTAGATTTCTTAATTTGTTCTTTTCTTACAAAAACCAACTTTTCGCAAATCATAACCCTAAAATCACACTTGATCTTATCCAAAAGTCATAACCCTAACATCAAACACTTGCAAAACAGAAGAAAATAAAAGTCATTAATTACCTGATGAATTATTAGCACCTGATGATTTATGAGCATCCGTTCTTCCTTTCCTCGCAGACATTCTTCCTCAGAAATCGAAATACAGAAACAGATGCGTAAACACACAATTTCTCCTCATTTCTATCTGCAAATTGATCATACGATTCTTATGAAATCAAAATCAAACTACATGCGTATTTACCATTCCGAATGGCTGCATATCAGCAGCATATAACAACAACGTAACAGGTTAAATGGAATTTCGAGCGAGATGAAAACGATCCGCGGATAAAAATATCAAAATCCTCAAGAAATCTAGTTCTTCGAATTATAAATCAAGATTTTTTGATAGATTTTTGCAAGTTGTAACAAAAAGTGTCGGCAAATTTTCACGATAAAGGACAAAATTTGGAATTAACAAACCCTAATAATTATTGTTGGGTTTTTTGGGAGGAAGACTTTTTGGTAGTTGAGGGTTGCATGTCGACGGAAGATAAAGATTTGTCTTTGTCATCGTGAAGTTACAAATAACACCTTCAAGATTTGTCTATGTTGCAAATGCACTTCAAATTTTAGTCTTTTTGAACGGACTTTAAGTTTTAGTAACAAGCAAATCATGAAGATTTCTGATTTGACTAATTATAATCGTTTAAACGAAAATCAAATCTTGATCGTATTTATACCATTTGAGTACAAGAAAATATTTTAGGCCATTCGAAGTCAAAACGCATATGAAGAAACCTAAAATGTGTCTCATGATAGGAAAGCTTCAATTTGAGGGTCTGCCTTGTGTTTTTTTTGTTCCATGAACTAGAATATACTTGAGCTGTTTAGGGGAGGAGGGAATGACCTTCACCTCATATCCAAGGCCATCATCTAGCACCTTGAACAAAAACAAAGCAGTAGCGAAACTTCGTGACTCTTAAATGTTTTTCCTAGCAACATGTTTCAGGTGAGGACAAACAATTAAAACTCTAATTTTTTATTCAAACAATAAATACTCTAATTTTTTTACTCAAGCAAAAAAACTAAAATACTTGTTAACAAATAAAGACATGAATTGTTTATAATGATGCGAGAGAAATGATGTGTACCTAGAATAAGAAATACAACTCCACTCAATAACCTGTAAGATCTTTGAATTCGCCGATTATGGATTCCGAATCAAACGTTTCAACAACTTCTTTTTCTATGTATATGAGCAAAGAATTCGTGAAATACTCATCTGCCATCTTATTGCACAGGCGACTCTTTAATTTTTCATTGCTGAAAATCACTTTCTGTTGTTGTTGTTGCAGTAGAAACAAGAAATATAAAAATTAGTCAAACCACTCTAGCAACTTATAATATATCAGCCCGAATTATATTTACATCCAATCAAATATTTATCAAAACATCAACATTGAATTGAATTAATATATAAAAAATCTACGAAAGTCTAAAAACTTAAATTTCATCAAAAACATAAACATTTAACCAACTAATCAAATATTCATCGAGACGTAATAATAACAAGATAACATTTGGTAATTTTATGTCAAACCCCACAAATTGACCAAATAAAGAAGAATGAAAAAATGGTGATTTAGGTTTTGGTAGAGAGTCAGAAATTGGTTCATATTGGAAGAATGGAAGATGATGGCATCAAAGGCTTGGGAGCCACAACTCACTTGGCCGGAGATGAGGCAGCTGATAACTGCTTGGGAGATCGCCTAGGGGCGCATGTCTGGTGGTCGGTCAAAGAATAAGGGGATGAAAGATTGAAACTTAGCATTCTGTTGAAATAATAAAATTCAAGATTAAACTTTGAGTTGAAGTGGACCATTTTTTTGCGCCTTTCTTTTAAATTGTAGGTGGGCAGCCCCATCTAATAATTACCCAATTAACATGTAGAATTTTAAATTGTAGGTGGGCCTAAAGGTACCAAATAACATACCGATTAAGATGCTAGTCCGTAACTCTCGGTTCTTTAGTCACTCGAGTTTCTTTGACATTCTAATCTTTTAATAAATGTAAAATGTTTTAAAGCAAGGACAAATGTGCTTTTGTAAAAAAAAAAAATACAGAAGGGAAATCAATACTTTTAAAAATTTAAACTACCGAGTAAAAAATATACATTACTGGAAAAAATTAGCAGGGTGCTAGCCCTAGCTATGTTGCGTCACTGATTATAGCTTTCATTGGGCTCACTCATGCATATTTATGTGTATGAAAAAAGAATATGTATGTATGTAGATGGAGAAAGTATTTGAGGTGAATGATAACATCTGATTGTGAAGGCTTTGTCTGATTTTTATAGGATGGCTTTCTCAAACCTAGGTCTTTCAGAGTTGGGCCAATCGTGGTCATTAAATACGAGTCAAATATTGATGTGTTGTAAGACACACTATATTCTTAGTTGTATATTGAGTCGTTTTTATATTTATTTGTATAGTTTTGTTTTGTTTTAGTTAAGTTTCGTGCTTGTAATTGATTTCTTCATATTTCTCATGTGTTCGTAGTGAAAACGATGTTTTGAAGCTTCAACGAATAAGGAATGAGCATCCAAGAAGAAATGAGATGTGACACCCCTAGCCGGGCGCCACCTGGTTGGTACCGTAAACACGTGCATTGCGGAAGCGTGATACATTTATTACAATAAAACTTCTTACAATATTTATATGATACAAATTTTC
>WOUH02000028.1:6816249-6833928 GCA_009936405.2 Stevia rebaudiana | reverse complement strand
CCCAAAAAACGTAACCTTCCCCCCACCATAAAAAAACTTAAAACTAAAACCTAAAAGCTAAACTCAAAAGCTAAACCCTAAAATCTAAACCCAAAAGCTAAGATCGTAGAGTTTGACAAGACGGTTCCAACGCCGCTAAAATGAGTTCAATCGGATTCCGTTTAAGACGGTTATGATGTTTTTTATAATCCCTCTTAGGTTTCTTATAATAAGCTCCCTATTTAGTTGATGATTTCCCGTGAGTTATATATAAAATTTCTTTATTTATTTCACAAACTTTTAAGTTTAGGAGCCTATTCACAAGGCTTTTTTATTTATTTCACGAAGATTTTTTAAGTTTGAAAACTTATTCATGGCTTCTTTATTTAATTCACTAATATTATTAAGTTCTGAAACATATTCATGGGTTTATTTATTCTTTTTTACAAACAAATAAATTAACAAATATGTTGATTTGGAGGTATAGTCCATCGAATAGATATGAAGACGATGAATTGGCCGGTTAAAGCAGCCATATGAAGACAATCAAGTGGAAGCTGAACAATAAAGTTGGCGGAACGATTTGGAGGAGGTGAAACTTTCTAATGGATACCATTTTATAATTAGTTTTATCTACTTCATGTCAATAAACAAACCTAATGCATTAAAAAAAGCCCCAATAATATTAGAGTAATTACTCTGTCGGAGCTTGCTTGCTAATGCCGGAATTCTTTTAATTTGCCACCTCAAGACTGCCAACTCTATGAATTGAAGTTATTTTTTACAATTTATCAAGGAAAAAAACACTAAAATAACCATGTTGAATTTTATTTTTTTTTTTTACTAAAATAACCATCGGGATTCAAGAGTGTCTAATGGCTAGAATCTGACAAAACTTTTGTCAATGGAACCAGCTAGCTACAGGGTGGCTGGAATCCGACAAAATGTTTGTCTAATGGATGAAATCAGACATACTGTTTGCCTGATGGCCAGAATCCGGCACCTCCCTAGCCGGTGGTTCTCTTGGCAAAACTTTTGCATGAATCTAGCCATCAGACACCATTGGAGCACGATGGTCATTTTGGTGAATATTTGGTCAAGTTGGTTATTTTGGTGATTTTCCCTTCTCTTAACAAACAAGAGGGTCAAAGTATAATATTTTTTCCAATCAGAACTCCGTTTAAAGAGAAATCTGGACAACCGGAGGGTCAACGAACCCTCTTGTAAATATGTCGATATTCACACGTAATTTTTATTAAGTAAATAGAAATCAACGGAAAAATGAAAGCTAGTGACAAGGGTTGAGAGTGACACGTGTCCACCTAATCTAATCTTTTATTATGATAGATTGCATAATCATAAACGCATGATCAACTCTTAATTACGAAAGCAAAGCACGAAATTAAGTAACAATGGATTCAACAATAATCTGAAGACGTACTCGATCAATAACTTAGCTGGTGGGTTTATTCAATTCAAAGTTCAAACAAAGTACTGAAAGTAAATAAGAGAGCCAACAATAATCTTAAGACTCAACAACTAATTAACCGATGGCATTATTCAAAATTCAAATCTGGCAATATGAAAGCATCTCCTTATCATTTTCAAATATATCCATGCATTCTTTCTTCAAGAACACCACCGCTTCAATTCCATCATCATCAACGGTATCCATCAGAATAAAAGTATTTAGTATACCCTTATTATATTCATGCGGTGTACCCACGGGTTTACCCCACCCGAAATCCAATTTGCTGAAAGAGAACCCACATTGGCTTGTACACCAATATATACCGTCGGGAACATTTTCAAAACCTCCGTTTAACAGTTTTGCGTGAAGTGAACTCGTGCTTTCAACTAACTCTTGCAAACTTTGGATTGTTTCAGGTTGTTGTTTCTCTTTCCTTATATTTGCAGTCAACGTATTAATGGAAGTTTCACTTGGATGCTTCTATCATCACTTTCACAAAGTTTCCGACCGTGGATTGTGGCAACTTAGGGACAAATCTATCACGTGCGTTTAACATGCATAACAAATGAGATGTCTTAAAACAACCGGATCTCGCGGTTGCTGATTCAACCGCAGTTTTGTAAAGTAGAGAGACCAATACTTCAAACCGCGTAGGGTTGTTTATAGATCCATCAGCTTTTTTCTTAAGCTCACTTAGTTTTGAATTAGAAAACACGAATTTTCTTGACACGACGTTGTGCATGCGCTTCATGTTCTCCACTCCGGCTTCCGGCGGTTGAGGTTGAGTACGCGGGGATTGAATGTAATGAGGGTTATTTGGTAGCACCAGATCGTGATCCGTGGATCCATAACGAGCAACAGAAGCCCAATGGTGAAGAAACGAGCTTAGAGTACTCGCGTCCCCGATCGTGTGCGAAAAAGAAATCGCCAACACTAGTCCACCACAAGTAAAGTGAGTGAGTTGAACCGCAACCAGATTTTTGCTACTTGTATTGTTGAAATTCTTGTCACGGTGAGCAAAAAATTGATTAATAGCATCATCTTGAGGACTGATAATACGTTGGAATGTGTCCAATTGGCAATCACTTCGGGCTTCAAGAAATATGACACCCTCATCTTTACAAACAACGTATGATGATTCGGGTGTCAGTAACCTGCCCGCAAACGGGTAGTACTTTGTTAGGCTCAGTGACAATGAGTTTTTCAGCGTGATGGTTTTTTGTTCAACGGTTAAACTCACGTCGCTATTGTTCGAGTAGATGATTAGTTGTGGAATATAAAATTTTGGGTTGATGAGATCCAATTCGGAAAGATTGTAAGTGTGGAGATGAGAAGGTGTTGGAGATGATGGCTTGATTGTTTCTCGAGAGATTATTTCCACCATCACCATTGTAATGTTTATTTTCTTTGCAATCACCCAGGTTTGGGTCATTTGAACTTCACATCCACATATATAATAAGAATTAGAGTTAATTACATAGATGGTCTCTATGGTTGGGGTAAAGTTATAGGTTTTGGTACTAAGTTTAAAAGTATCAAGTTTGGGGTTTGTGCTTTCAGTTTGTTAGGAGTTTGGGTGTTAAGGTTAACAGGTGTTAACTTTTCCGTTAAATTAGATTGAAAATGACTAAAATACTAGTTCACTTTTCACTGGTTATTCAAAAAGTCAAAGGGCATATTGGTCATTTCTCGTATGTTTAACATAAAAGTTAACGAAAGTTAGTATTAATACTCAAACTCTTTACAAAAATAAAACCATAAACCTTAGACTTATTACTTTTAAAACTTGGTGCCCACACCAGTTAGTTTGCCCAAACCATAGGGTCTATATGTGTAATTAACTCGAATTATTATTGTTAAACTATTAACTAATGAGAAGACCCGTAACGTATGATTAGTAGGTACTCGTTAGAGAGTTGGAATATGAGTAGCATGTTAATAAAAAAGGAATAAACAACATAAAATAAGAATCATTTTAGGCTATTGTTACTATTATTATAAATGAAAAGAAGATCCATGAGATCTGATTAGTAAGTTGATGAGATATAAAATTTGCTCGAGAGTTTAATGCAAGTAGGTGGATGAAATATAAAATTTGTTTGGAGATTTTGAAATACCACAATTCATTAAAAAATTGCTCGAAAGTAGCTAGAGCCAATGACACAGGAAAGTGAGACCAGAAGATCTTAGGTTTGAATATTGATCTTAGATCTAAAGATAACTGTATATAAACGATTATACCTAAAATTTTGGTCACTTTGTATCAACACTTTTTTTAATAGGGTGAGGTATAGAAACAGTTTTAAACCACAATTTCACTCTCCACAGTTACTTTTTACCAATATTAGTTTTCAACGAGAATCATATATCCATAAGTTTCTCAACGTTATGAGATGCATAATCATAGTAGTCATTTTTACAAGTGAACCCAACTCAACCCGACATGTACCAAATTACATCCGCTTTGACCCAAACCCGTAGATACAAAACTTCGATCATCCTCCAAATTTACAACACAAATGTTTTTTGAAACAAATTAAAAAAACAAGTTTTTTGGGTGTATAATTACTCCATGAGCTATTTGTTCTCCTCTAACAAAAAATCAATTAAAAAAACAACATAATAATAATAAACAGATGATGAAAACACTCCACATGTACTGAAAACCCTAAGCACCAGATTTAGGGATTTTGTATTGTTTCTTTAGGAATTGAGACGCCTCGGAATCACACCTGTGACATAATATTCTTAAAAGCGTTTTCGTATCAGCACCCAACTTGCTTCTATCCGAAGCACTTGCGGATTTTAGGTCGTCAATGAGCTCGCGTGTCTGCATTTGGTCAACCGTTAGTAAATAAACGCATGCGAGTTGGGTTAGAATAATATGTTACACACGCGATCCGCCCATTTTCCACCCGTACCATATGTATGAGTAAATCTAATCCTGTATCCATGGCCCGTTAGTGTGACACTTTTAAATGATTTTCATTATTTTTAAAAAATACGAACCTCGTATCCCTGAAGCTTTATAACCTGTCGAACACGTGCAACTTGATTTTCAACAACCCCACGAGGTAATCCGTCTCCACCAGATATGAAAAATTCCTAACAAAATTCAAGAGAGTGTAATCAGGGAAATTTATTTGGGTGTATTCATTTCGTTTTATATAAAATAAAACATGGATATGATAATTAAAATAGCATTTAAATATTTGATACTGGTTTTTATGTGTTACAAATGTATCTGAGACTCAAGTCACATAGTCAAATCTAAATGTTTTTAAAGAATTGACACCAGTAACAAAAATCTTGGAGCAACCAATAGATGATCGTTACTATAACTACACAAAAAAAATAAAAATGAAATTATCAGGTGTTTTTATATTTTATAGAAGTTTCAGAAAAAGGTACCAGAAGAAATGATTATATTTTTAGGTTTTTTTTATATACCTTTAGAACCTCCAAATCTTCTTCTAAGGATTTAGCATCAGAAGGAATGAACAACCGTGATGGACCACCATCTAATAACACTCTAACTAGACCATCCTGCAAAATAATAACCAAAAAATTATTTTTTAAAAATATATTTAAAAAAAACTAAAAATTGTGAAATGTTTGAAGAAGATGAAATCAGACCAGAGATGCTTGAAGTAGACTTGTTACAATCCGATCTCGAAGTGGCTCCACAATGACATCACATAGTTGATTTAGTTCCTGTAGTGGTTAATCAAGGTAAACATTAATCAAATATTATTATCTTTACTTCATATTATTAAAAAAACAAATTTAAAAATTAATGGGATCTTTTGAAGAAAGTTAAACAAAACATACCACATCAAGTGGCTCAATGAGCGTTTCCAATCTGGATTCAGAAACACTTGGTCTGTATAGGTTTTCAATAAACGGTTCTCTTAGATCCCAAAAGATTATCTTAGTTCCTGTAAAAATTATGAAAATTAAAAAATCGGGATCTCAAATCTACTTTTGACCATTATTTAGTCAACTATGCCTCACCGGTGAACTCACAAATCCGGTCAATGGCTGCGTTAATGTCTTTTCTACTCCCATCAAAGCTTTCTTTTTTTGAGTTCTCATCTGTAAGATGAAAATTTCATTTAGATTTGATAAAAAATCATAATAAATGTTTTTTTTAAATACAACACAATAAAACTATTACAAAACACTACTTCTATACGTCTATAACTAATATGACCAGATGGCAGATGGTACCAAAAAACAATAATAAAACTGAAACTGAAAATTAATTTTATTTATTTTTTTGAAATGATATGTAATGGTCTAATAGACATACTGTTGTATTTTCCATGCTTTGTCTTTCTTGTCCAGCGTTCCCAAATGCTGTCTTCCAGCTTGTTAAGATGACTGATTCCATACTACAAAAAAATAATAATAAAAATAATATTGAATAATAATAATAATAAAATTAGATAATAATGATAATAAACAAACTTAGCTTGTTGTTTAAGGATCTACATTGGTAAAAAACTACTTGAAAGATTCAGAAAACTAATATGACAAAAATATAATTAAAAAATAATGTCCAACAATAATATTGTCAATTTTAGATTCAGAAAACTAATATTCTCATAATGTCCAACAATAATATTGTCAAATAATAATTAAAAAATAAAATATTCACTCACATAAAGGGTGTTTAACTGCACACATAGTGTAGATGTTGTCAAAACATTAATATCTCTTGACTTTCTCATATCAGGTAACCTTGGATCATTTAACCTTGGATCATTTAATTCTTTTTTAACAAAAGCTTTAATTCCACTTTCTCTACGGTATCTTGTTAGAATTGGCACAGGTGGAATAATATCTTCCTTGCTAGCTGCATGGTCATTCATGTTCAATATTATTGAACTTTAAAATAAATGAAAATTTATGGTGTACGTTGTCAAATATGTTTATATCCATATATTGTCAATATGAAATGATGAAATTAAATATACATACCCAGGGTGTCAACAACATGTTTTGCATAAACTTGAAATGCATTATCAATGCCTCTGAATAGACTGTTCATTTCTCCAGACCTCATAGGAATTTTTAGTGCGAAAAACTGATCGATAGTCTGAAAGAATTTGATAATACATGTTATTTATGTATTATAGTGAATAAAAATGGTAAAATATGCTCAAACAAAGTATGAAAAGAAAAAAAAGAGAGAAAAATGAATTTTTGCCGAAAATTTTCATCAATCACAAAAAATATATATATATGAATTATTAAAATACTACGGACCTCTTCCACAATACGATAAACTTCAACTATTGAACTTCCGTGGCGTTGCTGCATTGAAACAGGCTCCCATCGCTGAAAAAATTAATAAAAAAAATATTAGCCAAGTGAAATGTTTATGACTATGTTTATATAATAATTGGAATCCGATTTCTGTGAGAAAATAAATTATGAAGACATACTGTAGCAGATGCAGAGAAAGTAAGTTTTTTTTTCAACCAAAAAAAAATTAAAAAATAAGGCCATAAATCATTTAATTAGTTACCTCCTGTTGAATGGCTCGCTCAACCCAACCCAAAATTCTGCTTAATTGCGCGTTGACCCAACGCAACACTAGTGTTCCAGATATTGTTTCAATCTGTATTAAAAAAAGAGCAGTTAAAAACTAATAATAATAATAATAATATACTTAAGTAGGCATAAAACGATACCTTATATGGAGAAATTTTTTTCAAGGAGACGTCTGACTGACCACCAGAAGATGTAATAAGGTCCATAACATATTCTTCAAAACTATCAGCAGCAGGAAATACCATAACTACATCCTCTGTAAGTTGTTCAACACTGTTTAAAAATGGCTTCTGCAAAATTTAACAAAAAAAAAGATTTAAAAAAATAATAATAGTTAATAAATTGTTGCAACTAGATGATGAACTTACCAACTTGCTTCCATAAAGCTTGTGAAGAAGAAATGCTGAAACAACAACAGCTTGTGAATGCCATTGAGATAAAACTGGAATAAATACAGTTGCATCTTTTTTTAAAAGTTTTTTAGTTTCTTCTCCTAATAATGCAAGTGGATGTTCATCTGTTGCATTAGACATTGTTTCAACATCCTGCAATGTCTGAAATAAAGAAGAGGAAGTAGTTTATATTATAATTTAACTTTTTTTTTTAAATAAAAATTGTCACATCCAGTCAATTGAAAGAATCAGAGGTAAACTTAATCTTTAAACACACTTACCCTCAAAAATGCACTTTTGATTGATGATGTCACATATGACTCAATCTTATCTCCATCTGTCACATGTTGCATTGCCTGAAAAACAAATGGTAACCGAAGGTGAATTTTCGTTGGCTAAAAGCAACCATAAGATATTGATTTGGGAATATATCTTCTTTAAGGTTTCCTTTAGAAAAATTAGATGGAAAATTTTATTACATCAAACCAGTCAGGTGGATTAAAAAAATCCAAAATATTGTAAACTACTGACAACATATTTCCACTTCCACTAAATTTAGTATGATGTATAATCAACTTATTAAGAGAGGTCAAGGTGACATTTTTATGTACCAAATAGCTAATATGATATTTAAAGGCAGTTTACAAATGACAGTTAAGAGTAAAAACAGCATGTCAGGTGAGGAAACTTTGTTTTTCTTGTCCTTGAATGAGAATTTATATTAATGTGATAATAATATATATATACACTATATAGAGAGAGGTTGAAAGATAATCCCGAAACCCACTTGAGATGAGAAAACCTTAGAAAACTCAAGCTAAAATTTTTATTTTTATTTTTATTTTTTAAAAAGGCTCACTTTTAAATGTTATTTTGTCACTTTTTTATAATAAAAAAAACTAAAAAGCGCCGAGTAATTATTTAAAAAAATACGTAAAAAATAACAAAAAAACTCGTTTTTATAAATATTCAGCGAAATGTTACTTTTTGTATTTTTGTAGAAAAACAAAATTTAATTACTCAATGCTTTTTTTATAATTTTTGCACCAAAATTCTTAGAATTTAATGTAGGATTTATCTAAAAAATAACAAAAAAAAATTTTTGGGAAAAAGTCGTTACATATATAACATATTGGGGTTTCTGGGGTTTTCTCAACTTAAACGGGTTTCGGTTTTATCCACCCTCGTAGAGAGAGTATATATATATATATATAGAGAGAGAGAGAGAAGATGAATGGTCTGTTACACACCGATCCAGGTTCCTCCTGAAGAAGTCTCCTTGCAACCATTGAAATCGATACCACATTCTCCATCATAGCCAATGCCTATTAATTTATAATAAAAAGATCTTATCCAGCACTAAAATTTAATGCTAAAATGGACAATTTCATCAAACAAAAATATAAAAATAAACCTCAGAAAAGTGAAAATGGTAATCTGCAAGTTGTTTATCAGCCCAATTCTGAATAGGTATTAAAAAGGACTGTAAAAAGCTTAGTTCTTGAGAACCATCTTCATTCTCAACTTTGCAATACAAGCTTTTTAAGTGCATTCTCTCTTGTGGGCCCCGTTCTTCCTTCAATGGTACTTTATTTAATTGTTCAATCGCAAGCTTAAGAAGCGCATGCTCTCTGGTCATAACAAACTGCAAAACAACAGCTAATTTTTAATAAACACATCATTTAATTCAATAAAAAAGATATACAAATTGGTACAGTTAAAACTGTATGTGTTTGTTATCAGGAATGAAATATATACATATTAAATTTATTAATACCTGACGAAACAGCACCCATGCATAGCAGGTGTGGTGAATCGTTTCTGTAATTCCCAAAATACGCCACGTTGACTTTAAAAGCTCGAGTATTTCTTCAACTTCCTGCATACAAAGCAGATTTTGATAAAAAAAACTTTGATAGAATATTATCTGATTTTATGGATCATTACAAAATCTGCTAACTTTTCTAACTTAAAGGTGTTTTATATAATGCTAATAAATATAAGAGTTAAATTCCTTTTTGGTCCATGTGGTTTACTTAAAATTGCAATTTTCATCCAAAATTTGAAATCTTGCCATTTTTGTCCCTGTGGTTTTCACTTTCTTGCCATTTTAATCCAATATCTTAACACAATTCACTTATTCATTGGACTAAAATGGCAACAAAATGAAAACCACAGGGACGAAAATGGCAAGATTTCAAATTTGGATGAAAATGACAATTTTAAGTAAACCACAGGGACCAAAAAAGAAATTAACTCTTTTGTTTTTGATCTTGATGTAAAATGGCTGCTTGATATGTTATTGACTTCTGATTAATGCATATTGCTACTTTTTTCTTCCATATAATGAATCTAAAAGACATAACATGCATTTCATTTTAAGGTTTTAAGCTGTTAATTTAATCACCTTGAAACGCGTATTTAGTTAACCAATGAATGTTGAACATTAACAGGGGAGAGCTTGATTATCTTGTTATTGATATGCCTCCTGGAACTGGTGACATTCAGCTTACCTTATGCCAGGTTCTGCTTCTAAAACCAATCAATTAATTGATTTATGCTATCGTTTTGCATATTAAAAAATTGTTTAATTTATGATATTACTTTTTTTTTTTAATTCTGATTTACAGGTGGTCCCTTTAACTGCTGCTGTGATAGTTACTACTCCTCAGAAACTTGCATTCATAGATGTTGCGAAAGGAGTCCGCATGTTTTCTAAGCTAAAGGTATATAATATATATATATATATATATATATATAGGGAAAGTATAAAAAGCAAACCCCCTTGAGGTGAAATTTATGTGGCTTATATAAAAATAATTAGAAAAATTGCTGAAAACATTTTTTTAAAATATGCAAAAAATAACAAAAACATTCTGGTTTTGAGCATACATCCGGATATGTTACAAGTGTAACATGCTGTTTTACATGTGTTACTGATGATTTTACATTCGTAACATGTTGTTTTGCATCTGTTTACATTTTTTTTTGTATGCAAATTTGTACATTTCTTACAAGAAGAATTTAAAAATAAAATAAAATAGGCGGAGCTTTTTTAAACATTTTTTTTACTCAAAGTCATAAATTGAATGTAGAATCTAAAAAAAATAATAAAAACAAAACTCATGCTACGTATACTACATCTAACAATCTTTTTATATCCTTTCAGGTACCATGTGTTGCGGTTGTTGAAAACATGTGCCACTTTGATGCAGATGGGAAACGATTTTACCCGTTTGGTAGAGGATCAGGATCACAGGTAAGAAAGCTTAACGAATAATGTAGATTGCAGGATGGGTTTATACGGGAAGTTTGGGTTGACCCGCAAATACTTGTATATTTTTAAAATTTATATATAAATACTGATGTAACTATTATTACGGAAACAATATTATTAGTGACTTGATCCATTTGTGACTGCAGGTCGTGGAGCAGTTTGGAATCCCTCATCTATTTGACCTTCCAATCAGACCAACTGTAAAAACCATAAACAATAATTTTTTTCATGTGAATTTATATTTTTATATCATAGTAACTATTTGTGTTATCGTGTAAAGAGAAAATAATAAAAAACTTGACACTTTCCATTTTGACAGCTGTCAGCTTCCGGGGACAGTGGAACGCCTGAAGTGGTGGCGGATCCTCAAGGCGACGTTGCTGAAATATTCCAAAATTTAGGAGTTTGTGTGGTTCAACAATGTGCAAAGATCCGCCAACAAGGTAAAATAATTTAAAATTTTAACAATAAAACTTAACTATTTATTTGTATAATTGTATTAAAAGGCGGTTATATTTTCAGTTTCAACAGCTGTGATGTATGACAAATCTATTAAAGCAATCAAGGTGAAAGTGCCTGATTCAAACGAAGAATTTCTTCTCCATCCTGCAACCGTTAGACGAAATGACCGTTCTGCCCAAAGTGTGGTATGCTTTGCAGTTAGTATACGCGATCTCAACTCATATATATTCTTTATTTACTTTTTTTTTTTTTAAATTTTTTTACAGGACGAATGGACTGGGGAGCAAAAACTGCAATATGGTGATATCCCAGAAGACATAGAACCCGAAGAAATTCGCCCAATGGGAAACTATGCGGTTTCAATTACATGGCCAGATGGATTTAGTCAGGTACTTTGACAATCTGAAAATAAATAATAACTATATTTTTAGATAATGTAATAATTGTTTAAAATAAATATCATTATTTTATATTCTTGGTTTTGTAAAATGCAGATTGCTCCTTACGACCAGTTACAATCGATGGAGCGATTAGTTGATGTGCCTCAACCGATACCTGCATAAGTGAGGTAAATCTGAACACGACTCGAGAAACGTGGTGTACACAAATTTATAGATACGAATGCGGTATGCACACGAGGAATATAGAATTCAAACCACATGTGAATTTCTTGAAGATAATGTGAAATTCTGTTAGGCATTAGCGACCTAGCAAATCCGTTGATATAATTATATTACATGCATAACTGATATTTCACAAATGCTAATATAAGTCTTTTGGTCTCATCGACTGGTCAAATGTTGAATCATAAATCCGTTAGATGATCAGTGTTATTCGTCGAATTAGTGTTATTCGGAGTTTATAAACCAAATGACCTCTTTCACCCGTCAGACTATTATACTAGTGTTTTGGAATAAGTTTTCCCGTTCACTTTTAAAAATTTTACAAGTAAAATGATGATCATAATTATCATAATCAATATATCTCACTTAAAATGAATGGTCTAAGGAATGCAGATGTAAACAGTCTTAATTTTACTCGGTAGTAGGATAAAGAGACTGCATTCATAAGACCATCATCGGCTCATGATTACAAGTAAAATGATACCAAAGTCAAATCAAAATGGATAGTCAAAGTCAACGTTAGAGGAATTAAATACGCAAAAGTAGCTTTGTGCAATTAATATTGGGGCAACGTGAAAGTCACGTAACTTCTTAAATTTAATATATACACACTTATCATGAACAGAAATAGACCCGTGGTTTTGGTCCGTCTTTTCGGCTATTGACAATTACCGGCCTTTTACTTTTGAAAGTTTTTTCAACTTCAAATAACATAAAGTATTATTAGATAAGATAATATAATATAATATAGAGTACCGTTATTCAAAATAGATAGCTTTTTTTAAAAAAGCTAAGAGTGATTTAAAAAAAATCGTAAACCGACTCAAAAGAAATCCGATTGAACTCATTTTAGCGGCGTTCGAACCGTCTCGTTGAATCATTTCCCGCCCCAAAAACCTAAACCCCCACCCTCCAAAAAAAGACTAAACCTAAAAGTTATGATCGTAGAGTTTGACAAGACGGTTTTAACGCCACTAAATGAGTTCAATCGGAGTTCGTTTGAGCCGGTTATGAGGCTTTTTGTAATCTCACTTAGGCTTCTTAGAATAAGCTATATATTTAGTTGATCATTTCCCAAAATATAATTTGTTACAGGTGTTGGGTGAGTTTATGTTAAGGAGGATCCTTATAGTAAGTAGGCGTAGGAAGGGTATCAAACGGACCCCGATTGAGCTCATTATAGTGGCGTTGGAACTGTATCGTCGATATTCATAAATACAATCTTCCATTTAGGTCTTTAGTATAAAATATCGAATGATTATATACAACAAAGCGTCTAACTGAAACAAAATCATATACGCTTACTTAAAAAATATAAAGAAAATAGTGAAAATGAATAACTATAAATATTTGATATGTTTACCAGCCAATGTGACGTTAGTTTATTTAGTTAAGGTTTTGTTTTTTTAAGTAAAAGAAAAGGGTCCAAATCCTAACATAACATAAGTTAAAACTTAATTGATGTTACTAAGCCTAAGATAACCTTTGCTAAAAAAAAAAAGTATATGCATAGTCAGTGGCGGATCTAGACATCCGGGCAGGGGATATCTACTTTTCAAAAAAAAAAATTATCTCGTACATTCAAGTTAAAAAAAATTCAAAATCAATAAAAAAAAACTAATAAATGAGGTTAAAAAAGTACCTAATACCTTGAACCGTCTCGATTTTCGTACGGGGGTCGACCATATATAAAACACTTAAAAATAAATACAATGTTGGAAATAAATCATAAAATTTAAGTTGTGCATTTTTTTAACTAAATTTATTTTATTTTTTAACCGTAAAGTTTTTTTGTAATATAAAGAATAAAATGCATAATTTTAAAAGGCCAATATAATGTTAGAAATATGTGTGTGAATGAGATGTCTCATATGTGCCTATGTGGGTTTTACTTTGTCTCACATTGGTAGGGTGAACACAAAATGGTTGGTTTATAAGGATAAACCTCATAATGTGTTTCAAGGTCTTGTGATGTGTTTTAGCAAAAGTCCTACCCTCGCGCAGGGGAGGGGGGGGGGGGGGGTTGCAAAAACAGGTTTCGGATCCAAATTTGTTTAAACCAACGTGTCGCTCGCACGACCTACAGACACGAATACAACTACGAAAACCCGGGTTCGCCCTCACAAAGCAGCAACCTTACCAGTTGCTACAAGGCCCGCCCTCAACTCTAAGAGGTAAAGACTAAACCCTTAAAGCAATACCTTAAAGGTAGACCAAAACCTTAAATTCCAATTTGTTAAAGCTAAACCTTAAAAATGAACACTATATATGTTTATGTCTAGAGTTTGACGAATCGGTTCCAATAATGCTAAAATAAGCTCAACTAGAGTTCGTTTTAGCCAGTTTCTGAGTTTTTTTGGGACCGCCAATAAATCTTTCTCGATACATATCTTATGTGAAAAGAGGAGGTTTGAGTGATACATAAGCCCACAGAATTAAATGTCCACAATATCTTCAATCACGCCACCAAATCTAACACCAACCGGCTAATAAATTCTCACCCATGCGAGATAAAGTTATCATAATTTACAAAAGGTATAGATCTGATTCATCTACTCCGTACACAAAAGAAAGTTAATTTTTTGTTGAAGAACAATTTTTTCAGCTCTGTACTTGACTTAAGCAATCAACATATTATAAGAAGGAATACCTTAACAATCATATTGTATCAATGAAACAAATGTTCTTTGGTAAAAGAAAGTTAAATACAATGTTTATTGTTTACTTAGAGCATTTACATCCCATTCTTTAAAAACATAGGAGTGTAATCTCTAAATTTTTTTGATTGATTAAGAATGATTGTAAGTAAAAGAGAGATACAAAATTTGATAAATATATAAATATAGAGAAAAGCATTGTTCATTTAATTGAATAGAATAGAGAAATGTAATAATAAATGTATAAAAAGTATTATTTAATTAAATTGCAGAGGAAAAAAGTAGTGATAAAGGTATAAAAAGTATTATTTTTCCATTAAATAGAAGAGAGAAAATATAGTGATAAAGTATAAAAAGTATTATTTAATTGAATAAGAGAGAAAAAAAAATAATTATTTTTAATGAATTATAAAGATATAGGGTGTGGTTGAGAGTAGATGAGAGATAAATATTTTGGGTTTTCTTTGTCTATCCCTTATAGTTAGGAAAAAATATGGAGATAAAGATTTTGATGGAGACGATAGAAATATAATAATGTTATTTTAATAGTTTTTTAAAGTGGTTATGAGTGAGTGAGAGAGAAAATGTAATAATAAAGGTATGAAAAATATTATTTAATTGAAAAACATACAGATGGGGGATGGAAGTTACTGTGAATGCTCTTAGTTCTTCAACAACGTATATTTTAAAGATGATTAACTATGATAGTATGTTCTTTAACGTATCTAAAACATTATAATATATATATATATTCAAATTTATATTAAAAGCTTACTTAAGTTAGAGAAACTTACAATACTTTGCCTTGAATTAAAAAGTTTTCATTATTATTTTTAGGTTGGTAATTTATGTTATTTTAAGAATAAAAAGGAATAAATTGAATGAATACTTTGTTACACATGTTTTACAAATGACTTTACATTTTACAACAACAGATCAGGGCCATTGTGTAACATATATTACAAACCTTTTACTTATTTAATTTATTTTTAAATATCATTCATACATAGCATAGTCCAAGCAAACCCATTTAAAATCTTTACTAAACTATGACCAGCTATCATATTAGCAAATAAACGTATTCCTTAGCTTAATGCACGAAAACAATAAGAAATTTGCTCAAGAAGTACTAAAAGGACGAATTATGTATTACATACCTAGGAAACAAAAATAAAAAAAATTCGATTTTTATGGTAGGTTTAGTTGATTTTTTCTACTCAAGTTAGTTTTCATCATATCTATCATGTATATTTAGGTCTATAATATCATATATAAAACATTAATAATTGTTTTTAAGGTTAATTGTTAAAATCGTCCCTAAGGTACTTCCAGTCCAAAATCAAGATTTTCAATTAGCTATTTTTGCCCATGACATTTTTAAAAAATATGTCATTTTGGTCCCTCTACCATTCTTCCGTTACAAATTTGTTAAAGACAAGGGAAAATGGTCTTTGCACTCATAAGGGTGAGGGTAGTTTAGTCTTTCAGCCACCTATCTGTGTGTGTCAACATATAACCCACATAAAGATCCGGATGTGAAAGCCAAACACCGCTGCCACTGTCTTCCCTTAGCTCCACTGGCAGCCACGTAATACCACCAACGTACACTAGTCGGAGCTTACACCCAGATTGCCAAAAATCACCATGCTAAAGTAATTTGCGATTCAAAATCTAAACAAATACAAATGCTTCAAAGCTATATATAGCCGAACATGCGATTTAACTACCCGAAGAGTTAATTTTGTAACCAAAATCAGATCATTAGCCACTCATGTTTGCATTTTCTCTCCAAATAACATTTGACATCGTTGCATTTTCTCTCCAAAATAAGTTGGAATATTATCGATAGGATTGACGATTTGAATCACGGATTAGGGTATGGCTATGAGACTTTATGAGGAAGTTGTTGATGATTTGAAGATCTGATATCGATAGGGATCGATCGGAAAAAGTGATGACGGGATTGGGGTTTGGTGAAACGGTGGTTCTTGGTCATGCCTATGCTCATGACAACGATGGTGGTAAAGAACCATGGTGGTGTTGGCAGTGGTTTTTTGATAGATCTTTCAATGGTGGGTTTTGCTCCAAGGAGAAAGAGAGATGGTATGACATCTAAGAAAAACTTGTAACCTGAGGGACGAAAACCGATAGATTTATGAGGCATTTTAGTCATTTGGATCGTTTTTTAACAGATTTTTAACATCTGTTGGCTTTTGGACCAAAATGATAGATTTTTAAGAAATATGAACGTTTAAAATAAATAATAGTTTTGAAGAAATATGAATGTTTAAAAACAAAGGGTGATATTTGAAAAATAGTTAAAAAGATACTCATGATTAAATCACCGTACACATATTTGATCTCATAGATCTTAGTCTTAAATTATTATTACATTTCCTACAAATAATCAAATAGAGAAAGGTTCATCACATAACCTCAAAAGAACTTTATCAAAATATGCAAGTAAATATACATACATAAAGAGGACGTCTTCTATAATTTACTAATCAAATTAAGAATTAGTTACATCTGAACTGGATATATTCACTTGATAGATGATATTTCTTTCGGCCTATCTTAATTAACAACATGTATGTCGGTTGCTATAAACAGACTGAAATATAATATTTACATTTTTATTCTTTTAGCCTAATCAGCCGCCCTTCCATTTAACAGTAGTTACATACTTACATTGCCTTCAAAAGAATATATCAAAATCCCCATCATTTTACTCCACAAATAAATAAAATAAAATAATATAAATAAAAGAAATATTTATTTGTATGTCGAATATATCGACGACAACAAAACATGAGATTGAAGTAATTTATCAGTTGCTATTAAAATATGTGGATAATGAAAACCGACAATTCAGAAAATCAAGTTGAAGTTGTCAAAACATACATTTCCATTCTTAAACGTCCATTCTAGTTTTTTTTCTTTGAACGGCTGATTATATTAAGCACCACACTAACTAACAAGAGGCTAGCCTATATATCCCGGACAAGCACATCTAGCTAGGTCTTAGATTCATTTGTTAATAATAATTAAACGTACATATTGGTTAGACATACAGGGAAAAGATGAACTAAATAAGGATTTTATTATAAGAAGCCTAAGAGGGATTACAAAAAATTTTCTAATCGTCTCAAACAAACTCCGATTAAACTCATTTTAGCGGCGTTGGAACCGTCTTGTCAAACTCTACGATCTTAGCTTTTAGGGTTTAGCTTTTGGGTTTAGATTTTAGGGTTTAGCT